>PITA01003794.1:19139-133554 GCA_004023965.1 Spilogale gracilis | reverse complement strand
TTTTATGTTTCTGCACTGAAGAAACCACATCTTATTTTGACTCCATGAGAAATGGCCAGTGCTTTATCTAAATGTTCCCTTAGAGTCTTCCATAGGCTGTGGTAATCTTTTGTTTGATGCCACTCCATTCCCCCATAAAACACACACACAATTTTTCTTCTTTTCTCTTTCCTCATCTTTGGGCAAGTCGGGATGTACCTACCGAAGATGTTTGCTGGCAGGTGGATCTGTGAAGGATCCTTTCCTGTGGCAAGTGGTCTGGTGAGTCCTTGTCACTCAACAGGGAAGCCCCAGACCACCAGCACACATGTCTGGGGGGCTCCTTACCAGTGCACATCCTTTGCATTTGTTGACCCACTGAACTGACCCTCAAATTCCATTCCCGAAAGGTACCCCTCCAGGCTGCACTGTCCCTTACAAAGATAAGTATTAGCCGACATTAAGTATTAATCAATCAGTAGTTACTCTAAGTGTTAGTGGACACTTAAATACTCTGTACTAGCTGAGTGTGTGGAAAATGACCTCAAGCTTCTAGGGCTTTTCCTGAATTGTCTACCTTTGCAGCAGTTACCTGCTGGCCATTTCCATGCACCAACCTGCTCTCTCAACCATACGCTTGGCTGGTTTAAATTTTGTCTGTTTTGAACGCATGCCTAGAGATGTCGGAGGCAGGAGATTTTCTGAAATAATGCCCAGGCCATATCAGATTGCATTTCCTAGGTTTTCTTTTTGTTTGTGTAGACAGATACTTCTTCTCTGTGATACATGGCTACATTCAAGCTGGTCCCAAATGTTCCCTGATTTCTTTCCTATCATATTTTGAGAACAACTCCCAGTGCAGTAGTACCATAAGGAATCCTTGAGCAAGACTGAACTCTCTTTAGGCTCCTTAATAGGGTTAGTAGAAACCCACCAGATGTAACCATACATTTTCTGCTGTTCTTGGTTTCCTATGATGGTCACATGTTTTTCTTTGTTTTTATGCATGTTCCTATTGGTAACTTTGCAGTGAGAGATGCTATCTAGACACTATAGTGGGAAGTTACTTCTTAGGGGAGGACCCTGCAAAGAAGAGGTTTTATGCAAATCTTGAACGCTGGTCGGGATATTGACCAGGAGGTACAGGTGGCCTTGGCAGCAAGAAGAGGTTTTCTTGGTGAAGTTCTGGAATTTGAAGATATGTTAACACTATTTACCACCTTCTTATTAACTCTTTTTTATGCCAGTAAATATTTTGAGCTGAATTTCATCCTTCCATGTTTCTGAAACTGAAAGTAATAATAATATAAACCAAAATCCACTACCTGGAAAGATTTTCATAAATACCTAAAATTGCATATAATTACCAAAGAAATGAAATCATTAAGCTAGCAGTGACTTTGTCTGTGGATCTCAAAATAACATGCTTTTAAAAATAGAACTCATTTTGCATAAATCTGTAAACACCTAGAGAGATATTAAGCTTACATCTTGGCCTGAAGCAAATGCTTTATGGGTTTATAATAGAATGAATTGATTGGCTTAGAGTCATTAAGGGTATGGGATTAAACAGTTGTATTAAAGAAAATCCCATCAAAATCCCATCCTACAATTACCGCAAGGTATTATTTTCTGAAGTCATACAATGCTAATGTAAATATATGATAATATTGAAATCAAGGTAAATTAGAGATTATCAAGATGTGTTTAATAAAGCTGGGTAGTATTTTAAAGCATTACCTAAGGATTCTGGGTCCTTGGAGACAATGGCTTACTGTGTTTTAAAAAATCTCCTTATCACTAACACCCAGGAGTGTCTCAAAAACAGGAGTGTGTCCTTCAAGTTTATTGCCACAGTCTTGTGTAAAGAATGGCTTATCCTTTTTTTTTTTTTTTTTTTAAGATTTTCTGTATTTGTTTGACAGAGAGAAACACAGCTAGAGAGGGAACACAAGCAGGGGGAATGAGAGAGGGAGAAGCAGGCTTCCCGCCGAGCAGGGAGCCCGATGTGGGGCCTGATGCCGGCACTCCAGGACCATGACCTGAGCCAGAGGCAGACGCTTAACGACTGAGCCACCCAGGCGCCCCAAGAATGGGCTATCCTTGATAAATGATACTCTCATGATTCCAAGACCCACCCCCAGTCAGATACGTTTCTGCATTTACTCCTGTTCTAGAATGTCTTCTTTCCTTCAGTCATTTCCAATGTCCAGGTGGGGCTTTCCCTAAATACTAGCTTCCCTTCATTGACTTAATTATATACCTAAATAAAGTCTTAGGCCTTCTTTATCTCTGTGTTTTATCATTTATTTTGGGATGCAAAACAAAGCTACCTTGCCGGAGACTAACCTATCACATTGCCTAAAATAATTTTCCCCATTTGTTGAGATGTTGCCTTTTGTGTCCACATGATGTGTTGAGGTCCTGGGTTGGGATCCCAAAACTGTGGCGGGTTGATCTCTTGGACCAAGGCACTTGGACTTCTGTTCCCTCTAGTTGTCTCATCTGCACAGCAGGGGGCACAGATCAATCCTGACTACTTTAAGATGGTCACAGAGTATCTAGAACAGCATGTCTCCCCTTCATGTAATAAGCAAACATTGCAATTGACTTAAGAATAGTGCCATCATGAGAAATGACTGTTGTAGTAATAGATAGCCCAGCAGCATGCGCAAGAGGAAGGAAGCAAACATTTTCACTCTGTCATCAGCCAGTATGAATTAGAGACACAGTGGAATATGGTAAAGCCTCTGATGTCACCATCAGCTGGGTCCCCAACTGGGTCTTGCATTGTTTGGGCAAGTCATCCACCATTGGTCTCCTTCAGCTTCTTGACCCATAAAATGCAAAGGCCAAGTAGGAGGAATCTGGGCTCCTTGAAAAGTGTCTGATTCTAGAAAAGGGGCAGGAAGTAGACAAGATGAGCCTGGATCACTATTTAGGAAGTGCTAACAGAACAAAGCAAAACAACCCAAATAAAACCAAAACCAAACCACAATGATGGGGGAAGATCGAAGGGGCCCAGAAGGCAAGTAAAAGCATTCTCACTGGCCAATGCTTCAGCAATTTGAGAAACAAAATAAGGACCAGATTTTAACTCAAAGTATAAAATAAATATCCATAACCTCACAGTGATGTAAATGACTGAATGAATAAATAAAACAGGGTTTATGAGTTTCCTATTTGTGTTGTCATCAATCACCACATTGTTAGTGGCTTGAAACAACACAAATTTATCTTCTGGTTTTGGAGGTCAGAAATCCCAAATGGATCTCACTAGGGTAGAATCAAGGTTTTAATAAGATGGCATTCCTTTCGGAGGATCTAAGGGAAAATGTCTTCCTTGCCTTTTTTCAATTATAGAGGACACGTGCATTTCTTGGTTGATGGCCCACTCTTCCATCCATTCTGAATCCACTTTGAATTACATTGTGCCCATCTGGATAATCCTGATCATTCCCTTATTTAAAAGTCAGCTGATCATCACTCTTAATTGCACCTACAAATTTCATTCCCTCTTGCCATGTATCATACCATATTCTCAGTATACGTAGATCCTCTCCTTCAACGTCTACTCCTGATGTTTGGCTTTGCATATTGACTTCCTTCCAAAGAGTATGATATGGAGAGGGGCAGAGGTCATACAACTTTACACCTCAGCCAGGTGTTCAAGACCAGCATCAGCAGTGATGAGTCATGGTGACAAACATGCACCCTTCGTATGATGTGATCAGGAGGGCTCTTTACCACTGTGGGCTTCCCCAAATGTCACAACCTCACGGAATCACGAAAAACCAGACAACACCCGATTGTGGGATATTCTACAAAATTTCTGGAGAGCAGCTCTTTAAAACTGTCAAGGTCATCAAAAACAAGGGAAGTCTGAGAACTCTCAGCTGAGAAGGAGCCATGAGGATAGAAAAGGAATGTGGACAAAAAAAGGACATGAAGCAAAAACTGAGAAAATCTGAATAAGTTACAGACTTTAATGAGTCATAACATGTAGGTATTGGCTCATTAATTATAACAAATGTACCAGACTCGTGTTTAAATTAATACTAGAGGAAATTGAGTGTGAGGCACATGGCAACTCTCTATCTTTATGATTTTTTCTCTAAATTGAAAAGTGTCTTAAAGCTTATTTTTTAAAAAAGCAGAAAAAAATGCAGGTATCAATCATACTTCCCTTCTCTGATTCGTCAATGGAATACCCCCAGCCTCAGCCCCTGAGAATGGCCATTCCACTGTTTTCAGAAGTTCAGCTACTTTTAAAATCCACACATAAGTGGGCTCATTCACTATTTGTCTATTTCTGTCTGGCTTCTCTCACTTAGTGTAATGTCCTTAAGGTCCATTCATCTTGTGGCAAATGGCAGAATTTCCTTTGTTCTCATGCCCGAATAATATTCCACTTTGTGTATATAAGTTATATATTATAGATTTATATAGATGCAAAATGTATAATATACTAAAGAGATTTATATAGATGCAAAATTTGTAATATACCACATTTCTTCATGCATTCACCTGTGGATGGACCTACTAAGCATTTTTGGTTGCACAGTAAAGGATCTTTACACAGGGTATACCTGTTGTCCTCGGGGGAGTGTGGAGCATATAATTGACATACAGCTCAGGTGTAACAGGGACCTCCACAAAATGCTCCTGGAATACATTAATAAAGAGAGAATTTCCACTCTGAGGAGTGGAACCTGGGGAACACGCCCTGTGTTGCTGGTCCCTGGACTGGATTGGGCATTCACAGGTTGTCAAAGCAAAGAATAAGTTTGGGGAGGGGTGGTTAGATCGATCATAGTCTCAGAATTTAGGAAGAAATGGCTGTATGAACAAAATCTGGAAGGCAGAAAAGTGCAGCAAATGTATAGGGAGCCCTGAAAAATACTACTACTTCCGGTAGACAATATTTATGGCTTTGTGCAAGACAACATTTGCGTGTTACCGGTGAGCCACCCGATTTGAAGTTGTGCATGACTTTTCTGGATATTCTTTCAAGCTCTTTCTTCAGAAAATCCGTGATGATTCAAGCAAATATTTTACTTTTTCCTCATCTTCATTATTTTTAACATGTTTTTTAGAAAGAGAGAGCATGAATGGTGGGAAGGGTAGAGGGAGGGAATTTCCAGCAGACCCGCTGTTGAGCATGAGCCAGACACAGGGCTCATTCGCATCACCCTGAGTGTTGGGGACGGTGCGTGATCCGCCCCTCCCGCCATGCCCAAGCCACCAGAAACTTTAGTGGAGGTACCTGTGAATGTGAATGAAGGCCCCTCTGGGCTTTCCCCGCCTAGAATCCGGAAAGCCACGTACCCTGTGGGCCGGGGCAATATGTCCTTGGTGTGCTTATTCAAGACACAGTTCCATTTAATCCTCCTCCCGGTAATCATATCTCCTTATCTCTTATCTGTATTTCTTGATCCCTGTGCCTTGGCCTCAGTGGTCTCAACTTCTGTGAGTTTAAGCAATCACTCTGTACCCTGCAGTAACAAAACTAATCCTGTCTCTAGGGCAGGTGCAAAAGCAGTTAAAGATTTAACTGCACCACCCAACTTCCTCACTTGGGAATAATAAAAGACTGGGGCCCCTGTCAGTCAAGAGAGACTGAGAGACAGAGACAGAGACAAAGGCAGAGGCAGCAAGACAGCCTTCAAAGAGAAGCAGCAAGAAACAGCAAGAGAGAGCCTGCAAAGAGAGACAGAAGCAAAGAAGCAAAGAAAGCAGCAGAAAGAGAAGCAGACACAGAGTAGAGAGGCAGAAGAAGAGAGAGAAGTAGAGCAAGAGGGCCAAAGCCAGAGCTAGAGAGCCAAAGCTAGAAAGCCAGAGCGTGAGGCTGAGCTGCTTCATAGGTCTCTCCTGACTGACCTCGGGTCTGTCAGCTTGCATTAGATTCCCGTGTCTGAGTCATTATTTCGCCTGCCAGACGTCCCGCGGTTTGGGACCCACATCTCTGCCGAGGCTGGCCCCCGGCGGTGACACCTGAGATCATGACCTGAGCCAAAATCAAGAGTTCACTCTTAACTGACTGAGCCAACCAGATGCCCCTTCCTTGTCTTCATTATTTTAGGGTACAATCATGATAGGGTTTGGCTTAATCACCATAAATATGTAGATTTTTAAAAAGATTTTATTTATTTATTTATTTGACAGAAAGACACAGTGAGAGAGGGAACACAAGCAGGGGGAGTGAGAGAGGGAGAAACAGGCTTCCTGCCAAGCAGGGAGCCCGATGCAGGACTCGATCCCAGGTCTCCGGGATCATGACCTGAGCCAAAGGCAGATGCCTAATGACTGAGCCACTCGGGTGCCCCATTTTCCTTTTTTTTTAAATTGCAGTATAGTCACATAGTAGTTCGTGCTAAGTACCCCCCCAAAAAGTTAATTTTTTAATTACCTAAAGGCAGACATGCACCCAAAGGGCATACTATTACATTGGCATTCATTTACCCATTTCGAGTGCGCTGGGGAGCAGAGACATTTGTGATCTCAGGTGGATCGAGGTGCATGTTGGAATGTTTAGGAGGCTGTGTGCCTCTCTGAGTATGTATGCGGCTGGCATGTGTGTGAGTGTATTGTGTGTGTGCCTGTATGAATGCGTACCTCATGGAAAGAGCGAATGGCTGTCACAGTGAACTTGGGATAAGTTCTGCTGCTTAAACAAAAGACTCTCACAACAACAACCAAAGCTTATTTCCCTTTCATGATATCTGTGTTCATCTGGGGCTGCCTGGTTTTTCTCTACATCCTTTTCTTTCCAAAACCGAGACTTTGAAGGAGGTGATCTCCATCAGGGACATGCGGGTCTGGTTGGTAGAAGGGGGAAAATATGGCGGAAACGAGATGCCTCACAGCGTGTCAGCTTGGGGGTGACATGTGTCTCTTCCATTCATATTATCCTGGCCCAAACTGCTGTGTTAGCACCTAGGGATGCCACTATAGTTTCCTGTGAGAAGAGCATGGGATATTTTGAACAAATCGCAAGGTCCTTCATTGAGAAGGTGTCGAGGGAGCATAAGCACACTGAAAAAAAGATGAGAGACATTTCCGTTACGAATGTCTCCTACTTTGCATTTCTCTTTGGATCATGACATCCTTGAGTTTCTCCCTGAACAGAGAAAGCAAGGAACACTGGCCAGTCAGCTAAGCACTCTGAGATGTCCTCAGTTTATTCCTCTATGTTGACAGGAAAGGGACAAGAAGCCAAAATTTCCAGCTCCCTCTAATTCCTGGACCACAGCCCAAACTTCCTGACATACAAATTCATCCCATCACTGGCATCTATGTCCTGACTACTGAAGGAAGCTTTTATTAGAGTTAAAACTATGCCAGAGAACTCAGGATCTTCCACGATCTCTTGGCATGGAGAATGAATATAGTTACAATATATATACCTACATACACACTTACAGAGGTTTATCATTTTTTTAAATACAACATTTCTGGAGCTATCTCAGGACAAATAAAAGCCAATTTCATTTTCAGCATACGTTTTCTAAATACAGGTGCAGAAAAAGCATGGTACATAATCCAATATTAAATTAATTGTAGCTTTTAAATACACTGTGATTTAATCTCAAGCTCATGGAGATTGTGTGGGGAGAGTAATATATTCTATCAGCTGAACGTTCTAATGAAAAGGAGAGACTCAAATCTAATAGGGCTTGTCTTTTATTCCCAAGAACAGAAACATTTCAATAACCAAATTCACATCAAAAAATGTTAATGTAAGGCCATGCAGTGCCTTGAGATTTTAATAAAAAACACAGACATATATCGGAGACCTATATATTTTTAGACTGACTTTGGTTTTCTACCAGAGAAAGTGTGAAAACAATTTTTCTGAATTCCAAAAGAAAGAAAAAAAATCATTACTCGTATTTCTCCCAGTCTTCCCAAGCCACTCAGACAAAAAGAAGAAAACATACCAAAAGAATACAAAAAAACTCCCCAAATACCTCCTGTTATTTCCATTGTTACAACAAGGCATTTTGAAACTGTTAGAAAATTAGAAAAAAATTAGACTTTGCCTACTGCAATCATAAACACATGACTTCAATTTTCCTAAAGTGACAACCCAAGATAAATTAACTGGCAGAATATTTTGCTGTAGCAAAATTCACAGTGATTAGGAAAGCATCAAGTGCATCTGAGTCTCATAATAAATATCTGTGGGGTGAGTGAATCATAGGTACTTGACCTCAAGCCGGAACTCAGCATTTCTATACCCCTTTGTGTGTCCTGGAGCAGAAAGTCTTCAGATTTGGGGTTGCCTTTCCAAAATGATTTCAAGCACCTCTCTTGACGACTTGGAAGAAATCCATTTTCATGCACTTAGCTTCACATGTTCTCCTTCCTAAGGCGTTTTGATCACCAGAAATCCTCCTTCCACATTAATAACGGATGTCCTTCTCTTCCTGGGGCAGGAAGAGAAGGTCCTTCCTGGTCCTTCCTGGCATAGCCATGGCACACGTCGAGGAGGCATTCCAAACACTGGTGTGGGGAAGCTTTTCTGCTGAAGGCTGCATCCAGCAGGCTTCCCATTCTTGCACACATTTTCGCTGAATGAGATCCCATCTTGTTCCCATGTTCTGATTTCAGAAAAAAAAAAAAGTGAAGCAATAGGTCATGCATGCTGAGTCCTTCGAATTCAGAAGGTGCATTTTCCGTAGGTAGCCCATTGTGCAAAGTACACAGACTGTTTCGTGTCATGTTTCAGATTCCCTGAGCTAATCGCATTCAAGTAAACGTTAGAACACATGTTAACATTGATACGTGGAGTATTTATTTCCGGGCTAGCGAGGGGTAGTCAAGAAAGGTACCATATTTAATGTGTCAGTACCTGTTTGTGGAGAAAATGCGTTGAGCAGTGGATTGAATAATGAGACACAGGCAGTTTGTTGTAGGCAGGTCCCGTTCAGCTTATTGGCGAAATGCACACATTATTAAATTAGAAGATTAAAAAGATATTCCTCTGAGGGGGTCAAATGACAGGCTAATCAATCACACATCCGTCTGTGATGGCCAGTAAAGCATTTATTTCCCCCATAACCCATTATACAACTTCCTCTGTAATGAAAGTAATGCGTTTAGCAAAGACACACTCTCTGTATTTCAGAAAACAAGGCTCAGTTGCACTTGGAATTTGTACTCTTAAGAGACAAAAAATAAAATAAATGTGAACCGGTACATACATTTTCAATACAATTATCTCATGCTAAAAGCAACAATCCTAAAAGTTGCTAAAAGCAACTTTCTTTTCTTGCATAAATAACGCGACCACCTCATAGTATCCAATGATCGTGTTTGATGAATTGAATACATAAGTGGCAACAAAGTTTAATAAGAGGAAATAGAAAATTACTTACTTGCCTCAAAATGTTAACAGCAGGGTATAGAGGATTTTCATCTTCCTCTCTATTGTGGTCTACCTTTTCTGAATTCTTAACAAAGTATTTGTCTATCATTTAGGATATAAAGTGCTCCTTTAAATAGTTTAACTTTAGAAAATGATGGAGTTAGGGACTCCTGGGTGGCTTAGTCTTTAAACGTCTGCCTTTGGCTCAGGTCATGGTCCTGGAGTCCCGGGATAGAGCCCCGCATCGGGCTCCCTGCTTTGCAGGAAGCCTGCTTCTCCATCTGTCACCCCCCCTGCTTGTGTTCCCTCTCTGGCTGTGTTTCTCTCAGTCCAATAAATAAAGAAAATCTTTAAAAAAAAAAAAAAAGAAGAGGAAAGAAAAGAATGGAATTATAGCACAAAAAGGGAACATGAGAAGAACACGTATAGAAAAATGATGGACATCCTTCAGGCAGGGACATTGAGATATTTTATTTATAAAATCATACTTTAATTTTAATAATGGAACAGCTATATATTTGTTTGAAGTTGCTTAAATATTCTCCTTAAAATTTAGTGCTACTTTCCCATGGAGGTTTGATAGGCTAATTATTAAAGGAATATTTTTCTGGCATTTGCGGGAAGGTGTACGTATGGACAGGGAAAAGAAATTCATAGTGTGTATGAATTTATGTGTATTTTCAAATGTCTTTTTGGCATGCACGACATGGGTTGAGTCTGGAATAAATTCCTGCAGAACCTTTTTTCCATAGTTCACAATTCTAACTAAATTAGATATTTAAGAGAACTCTGTTGGTTTGGTGTCATTTAATTAGCTATATTTGCAACGAAAAATACAGCAACAGCTTATTGAAAAAGAACAAGAGGGTAAAAATTAAGTATACATAGTCCCTTAAAGATAATATCTAATTATGTTTCTGGGTCACATGCTGCTATCCACAATTAATTCAAAATTGCAGTGGGGCAGTTTCTATCAAAATCTCTGGGTGATTTTTTTTTTTTTCAGTTTACAAGCTCATTTGAAAATTCATGTGGAAAAATAAAGGATCTAGAATAAGCAAAAAATCTTGAAAAAGCAGGAGAAGGTTGGAGAGCTTCTCCTTTCCTGTTTTAAAGTATTCTTCTAAAGCTATAGTCAGCAAGAAAGTTGGGAGCTCCTATGGATAGAAATGCAAATGGACTATAATTAAGAGTCCAGAAACAAATTCAGTCCTGGCGTTTATAGTCAACTGGCTTTCAACAATGATATCTCAAGAAATCAGTGAGGGAGAAGTTAGTCTTTTAGTAAATGGTGCTTAAACAATGGGATATTCATACACTAACAATGAATTTCCAACCTACCCTCATATCATACTCCGAAAATAACTCAAATAATTAAAAGGTGTAAGAACTACAACTCTTAAACATATAGGAAAGAGCATAAGAGAAAATCTTCAGGGTCTTGGGTTAGGCAAGGATTTCTTAGGTATGAAAAGCACAAGTGCCGAAAGAAAATGGAAAAAATCAACCTCGTCAAAATTATAAACAAACTTTTGCACTTCAAAAGACTCCATTAAGAAAACCATCTCGAAAATAGAACACTTATAGTCCAATAATGGGGGACAAAGAACCCAATTGTAAAGTTGGGCAAAATATTCGAGCAGACATCCCACCAAAGATGCTGGACCTCGCTAAGTCATTAGCAAGCTGCACATTAAAACCACAAGGAGCCTCCATTTCTCACCCTTTAGGATGACTATCACCAAAAGGATAATACAAGGCTCGGCTATAAGATATAGGAACCCGAGCAATCCCACACCTAGATATCTATCCAAGAGCCAGGGAATCATATATCCCAACAAAAAACATTGTCCCCGAGTGTTTATAGCAGCATTATCCCTAATAGCTCCTAATAGCTATTGTGAAAGCAGTACAAATGCCCATCAACTGATGGATAGAAAAACAAAATTTGATGTGCTCATACAGTGGAGTATTGTTCATCTATACAGAAGAATGAAGAACTGAGCCTTCGTATAGCATGCATGATTTGGGAAACATGATGCTAAGTGAAAGAAAGCAGACACAAAAGACGACATAGGATATGAGTTCTTTTACACAAAACACTCAAAACTGACAAATCTAGGAAGACAAAGTAGATTAATGAGACTGAGGATAGGAACATGGAGCCTTCAGCAGGACATACTCTTTTTTGGGTTGATGGAAATGCTCTAAAGTTGGATTATGCCAGTGGTTGTACAACTCCATAAAAAAGCTATTGAGTATTATGCTTTGATGAGTTGATTTTATGGTCTGTAAGCCATAAGTAAAGCTCTTAGAAGTCACACTTTGGCTAACAGGGAAATTCAGTAGGGAATCAAAGAGGCAGGAGGTTATCCTGGATTGGTACTTTATTCTTGATGGAACTACGTTATGGAAACTGTGAATGCATTACTAATCTTCAGAACTTTGTTCTCTTTGTTGGGGAAGGTTCCCTGAGCACTACGTCTCATCTATCCCAGACTATTTCAGCTCACTCCCATTTTGCGACAGTGGGCCTGAAGGTATGGAGAGGCAGGTCTTAGAAGAGCATTCTGGCATTTCACTTCCCTGATATCTGGCTTGTAGAATGGCCTTTGGGCTCATGCCAGGACAGGGCATGCTGGCTGCGTTGAAGAGGAGAGATTCTGAACCACGATATTCAGGAAGAGGCAGGGAACAGGCTCCTGGGGAGGATGAAGTACAGGTTTAGGGTCTTCAATAAAGAACGTCTTCTCCATGTTGAGTGCGTGTGTTTTCGACGCTGCTTTACAAGAGGGAATCAAACTTGTTACAAGAGGGAATCAAACTTGAACACATTTTGTTGGAAGCAATCTGCTGAGTCAGCACATTATCATGCTGTGACTTTTGTGACCACACCTTAATTTTTTTCTAGCCATTTTTTTTTCCCTTTAAATGAAAGAAGTGACCTGTTTCTATAGAAGCTTATAAAATCTTCTTCCATGAATGATTGGAAATTTGGTTTTCAGAAATGAGAGGACTTGTTTGGTAAAACAGTTTTTTGTATCATCTTTTTAACGTGCTTTAGGAAGGGCGTCCCTTTTGGCTCCTGTACATAATTTCATCATAAACTCAACACCATGTCTTTGCTTTAAGGTAGGTTTTATACTGACAAACCCTGACAAAAACAATCCCAAAGAGAGTCAAGCTCATTTGATTTTTTTAAAGTTGTTTTCTTTTAGATAGTTCAATCGAGGGCATTAGGATTGTTGGGTATAAATAGATTTGCTCTCAAGCTAATGACTAAGAAATTGAAATATTGATGTCATGATACTTTCTAAGGGGTTGGAAATGAATAGTGCTGTAAGGAGAACAGGTAGGTTCCGACACCACTCAACTCTACTTTTAGGTAGATGAGGTTGAATTACTGGTAGCCTGGAGTTTCAAGGGGTCCCAGGCACCTCTTTGTAGCTGTTTTTAAAGATCTTATATTACACGCTTGAAATTATCTATAGTGAGAATAGTTAAGCTTCAAAGATCAGCAAATCGGATTTCCCACCACCCCCACCCAAGGTCTGCTTGCTAAGAAGTGTTGAACCACATAAAATGGACAATAGGTAATCTGTAACTGACCTACAAAACCAGCAACTTCATATCTTGGTTTTGAAACATGATGAGTTTCTTTAACTAGAACTTCTAGAAGAATGTCATTCAGGCACTTTTGGTGTTACTGGATATGGAAGTCTGTCTATAAAAAGAAGACAATTGAGATAATTAACCAAACAACTTAAGCAATATGAAATGTTTTATCATGTCATATCTGGAAAATAGGAAAAATCCAAAATGGCGCACTACATATAGAATGTGTAAGGGAGCATTTTTTTTGGTGTCGTTGAGGGGCATCTCCCCAACGTCTCCCTGGAGATTCTTAGGTAGCTTTTGTCTCCCTGGAGATTCTTAGGTAGCTTATGTTTCAGGTCATGAAGGTAGGTGATTTTATTTATTTATCTTAAATTCAATGAGCAATGACACCAAAGTAATATTTAATAAGTGTTTCAAATACAGAGAACACGATGAATAATGTTTTCTCTTGTCTTAAGAAAACCTTATTGAAAATGGTAGTTGTGTTGTTGTTTTATTTTTATACGAAACAGGAATGAATATTGGGTAATAGCTTTATAGCCATTGGTGAGAGGTGACTGTCATGATTTAAATTAACTAACCAATCAACTGACTGACATTTCTGATTTGTATTTGAGATGCTCTGTTTTAAATTCTCCTGCATGAAACGAATGTCAATTTTCAGTATTTTATTGAAAGTCCTTCTGTGTTTATTGCATAAGTGTGTTTTCTCTTACGTTATGAAATGTCCTAACAAAAGTGTATTGGTGACATTTCATGAATTTTTGTAGATTGTTGTTAAAAATCGAGAAACATTGAATATTTCATATGCATTTCTCTTAAGAATGTGGGAAATCCTTTTTAATAATTTAATTTTGTTTTTTCAAACTTACATTAGCTTTTTTTTTTGTAGTATTATCATTTTAACCCCTCAACTGCATTTTCACAGAATAGAGAATATTTTTTGCAAGTAACATTTTGAATTTGTTCTTCTTGACATCTTTATGTTTTTGTGCATTTTGCATTGCCCTATATCATTTTTTTGAACTCCAACTGTAACAACTTTCAACTTTTTGTGTGACATTTTTTTTTCTTTTACTGGGTAGTATCTCTCTCTCTTCTGATTTTTTTGCAAACCTGTTGTTTTTGAATTCTCTTTTTTCCTTTTATTTTCCTTCTCAATATGACCCCAGGAGCCAACACAAAGAAAAACGCAGATGATATAACCAGTAATGACCATGGTGAAGATGAAGGTATTTTTTGTTTTTTCAAAACTCGACCCTGGTGCATGGTTTTATATCTCTCTCTCTATTTTTTTTAATTTCAATCTTTTTCCTCCCCTTCTGTGAAATGAGTACACTTCTGTGTGCTTCTTTATTTTCTTCTTGTTTCGAAACCACTATCCCTTTTAGTCCCAAGGACCCTGTACATAAATGCAAACCACTTGTGAGAAGTATAAACATTTCTAAAGATGAAGTGAGCAAAAAAAAATGTTATTTACAAGGAAGCCCATCTTTTTCTTTTTCTTTTTCCTTTTTTTCCCTTTTTTTTTTTTTTTTTTGGCTTGGTCATAAGAAGAGAAAATGAAATTTTAGAACATGCATGTATATGTTCTTTTCTTCCTTCCAAAGGTGATTTTGTAAGTTACATTGTATTTTGGAGCTTCAGTCTTCTTAATTCCTTCTACGGGCTGCCGAACCCTGAGACACACCTTCGTACAAGTTTTTGGGTGTCTGACATTTGGGCTTTTGTTTGTTTTCCTTTTTCTTCTTCTTTTTTTTAATATATGAATTTAAAAATAGGCTTCAAAGAATCTTCTCTGGTTCACAGTGAAATACATGAAAAAGTATTTTAACAAGAGGTTGTTTCTCTGAGGGCTGTTCTTTAGCAGCATTTTAAGGGGAAGAAAAACAGGGATAGCGTAGATCTGAAAACAAACAAAAAGGTCAAAAACTCTTAAATCTGTTCCTTTTCCTTTTCCCACCCTGGCTGGTTTAAAAGCCTTTTTCACCACCCACCGCCCTCCCATGTTTGGTTGCTATGGAAAGTTTCTTTGTGAAGGATCTCAAGTTACCTGACAGATTAAACAGCGGCAGTAAATTCATGTTTTTGACAATATGGAGGGTAGTGGCCTCTGAGTGAGAAGGGACACCAGGTATCCCGACGCCATCAGCAGAATCGATGGTTCCAAAGAAACAAGCAACCCAAGTATGTACAGGCTCCGTGGGGTGGGTGAGAAGCATATTTCTCCCACCAAAGGAGCAAGACCTCCATTTATCTTCCTTAGAGGGTGAAGGCCCTTGAAGAACTTCGGGGTTTGGGGCTGACAGGCAGTGTAAGGCCCGGAGGAGGCTGGGGAGTTCTTGCCACCAGGCAACGACCTCCTGGGAGAGCTTGTGCTGGTACCTTTGACCTCTTTTCTACATCACCCGTAGGCCAAGAAGTTTGGGCGATGTTGCTTTCATGCCTCTTCTCTTCACATTGTTATTATTTTACTGTTGTCATTCCCCTGGGTTCCCAGGGCTGTCCCCTGCTCTGATGTCTATCTGCGGGATCTTTTGTGATGGCCTGAGAAAGCATTGCCTGCACCCGACTCTTGCCAGCCTTCGTCTCCTTTGCAGTCGGCCCTGAATGCCTGCAGTTTTATCGGAATTCAAGAATGTATTAAAGCAAAAAAAAAAAAAGAAAAAGAAAAAAAGAAAGAAAGAATTTTTTTTTAATTTTAAAAGGATTCAATTAGACCACATAAAAAGAAGAAAAAAATGTATTAAAACTAAACCCCAAGCCTTTTCTTTGTTGTGTTGCATCAGCCAGGAAGATAATTTGCCTCTTGATCTGTATCTCAGTGCATTTCTGTTTGATCCTTAGGACCTGTTTTCCCAATGTTCACAACGCAACTTCCTTACCATAAAGTGCCCCCTAATCCCTAATTTTCACGGAATAGCAATAGCTTGTGATTTCTTTGTTCTTTTTTCTTTTCTTTTTTTAAATTTGTATTAATAGGGCATCTTGTTATTATGGCCTCAAGTTCATGACAATCTTGTTCTATGTGTTTGGAAAACTTAGAGATGTTAGCTCAGCCTTTTCTCCAAGGAAACCCCTTCCAACAGCCCACAAAACCTCTGCTTATTCGTTTTCCACACTGGAGTATCCAACAGCATGCACTGGGAAAAGAATGAGGGCAAATCTACTAAATCAGGTTCCTGAGAGAGAAGAATAACATGCAAAATATCACACGTTTCCAGACAGCCGTGTCTTTCAAAATTCCACATAGCCATGATGCATATGTGATGAATAAAGGACTTTTCTTCTATATTTGAATTTTATTTGAGAAAATAAGATGTCTTCAGCTATCTATTTAGGATCTGCAGAACCTGGAGCCGTGATACTCTTTCCTGTACTTGACTGTGACCAGTGGGTTTTTCGAGCCTTCTGCATGCCTTTGTGAGGCAGCCGGTGAACTCGCTTTGACATTGTGATCATAATTCATTTTATTAGCAGCCACCATTGGAATGATAGTGATTCATTGCCTTAAGATTTCTTTCTGATATTGCAGAAGTGTCTTGGTAAATTAGGAGAGAAAAAATAAAATTTTGATAAAAAGGTGAAAATAAATGTACATGGGTACATGTACATACAGATATTTAAATGATTTATACACATAGATGCACAGATCTCCATAGATACATAGAGAGAGATTCAGAAATAATTATCATTGAGGTCACTCTTGCAAAACATTCAGTATAAGCATAAGGGCTGATTAAGCAGGTTATGGGATCGGTACCTTCTTAGAAAGCAGTTTCTGCAAATGGACACGGTGGTCTCCGAATTTCGGTGCTCACAGACCATTACAAAACATAATTCTTACATCATTGCTCAATAAACAGCAAAGGAATGACTAAGGGTACCATTGGTTACCCAGCACAATGGGAGTTTATAGTCCCTGTGAAATTAGATCATTGTATTCGCACACATTTCATGAATTCCATCTTGAGGCCAGAGTCTTGTGTCATTTTTATTACGTGGCTTTCATGCTTGTTAGTTAAATGCGTTGAGCTATGACTGCAGCCAAGACTGCAACAAAGACATTTGCTTGGGCATCTTCTTTGGCTTTGTTTTCAGTGGTACTCGTTTCTGTTCTTTCTTTGGTTTTTGTCATCATCTGCCGCGTATTGAGCATTTAAGTCTCACTGCTGTCTTGTGTACTCATTGTGAAGTTGGAAGTGAATCTGTAAGCTCACCTTTGAGTAAAGAGGACAGTCGTAGTAAAGATCAGGGATCATTTTGAAGTTGATTTCACACTTACTTCGTGGCTGGAAACATCTCGCCATGTGCTTCCTCAGTAAGTCAGCTTTTAGGACATGAACCCTGTTCAGGAGAGAAGTATTTCATCTGAGTTCTCTATATTTCAGTGTTTTAGATATTTAGAGCAGTGTACACATGCACTCATATGACTTCAAATGTCCGTATGCTTCTCAAAATACCATTTCTAGGACAAGAAAGTAGCATCCCAATGAGCACTTTTCTTAGTTACTCTTATCGAGATGTCTATAACACAAAAAGAGACATCTGGTTGATTCCGGCCCAGATAGGGAAAAGTCATCCATGTCCTTTGCCCTTAGCCTCCATGAATCAGTGTGATTTTTTTATTGTTTCCTTACTTGACTTTTTTTTCCAGACATCCATGATCAGAACAGTAAGAAGCCGGTCATGGTCTATATCCACGGCGGATCTTACATGGAGGGCACTGGCAATATGATAGACGGCAGCGTTCTGGCGAGCTACGGGAACGTCATCGTGATAACCATTAACTACCGGCTGGGCATTCTGGGTAAGTGATTGCGCCCCCCGTCCATGCTGCGCCCCGACACAGCGACAGAGGGACACTGCTTTCCGTTGTGTGGGGACTGCCCGGCTGGAGCTGTGTTACTCCGATGTGCATGAAGCTCTACTTCTCTGGGCTTCCTGGGTGGTACAAGACCTGTCTCTGGCTTGGTCTGCCTTCATAGCTTGCACTGTCCAACTCTTGAATTGTATCCAAGGAACCCCTGGTCCTTCCTCAAACAAAGACAAGCTCCCAGGTCTCCTAAATACAAGGAAATTTTATTCATAGCCCTCTTCTTTCTCTGGACTGTGAGAATACCCTGGGAGGCCACACAGCCCCGTAGGGGGAACATCTTTGCTGATGGGCGATACTCTGGTAATAGGCGGTGGTGGCCAGACACGCGGGCTTTCTTCTGTGCTTAAGTAGGTATGTTCCCTAGCTTCCCCTGTGTTGGAAAACTTTACACCTAATTCCTGAACGAATGATCTGCTGTCACAAGGACCGCTGTATTTGCACACAATGAAGCTCAGCTCTTGGTTGAATTTTTGCAACAGTTTACGATTTACCATAAAAGGATGCTGGCTGAGTTCATGGAAATCCACTAGGGTAGCTCTCCATTGTTCTGAGGTTTCCTTCATTTTTCCCGCGTGGAGAGCTAAGAAAAAATATATAGTTGGTAGGGAGGCAAGTGTTTCAGGCTTGCCTTCTTGGCAGTTTTGTCTGTCTGCTGTGTGCTTTATGACTGATATTCGTAGGTGCGGGTAAAACTGTCTTCAAGACACAATGCATGAAGTCGGTGCTGGACATCGAGTCTTTCAGTATGACTGTATACACTGAAACGTGTGTGTTGCAGTATGGTAACAGTAAAATAAAGAATAAACGCACAGTGGGGCTCCATACCACAAAAAATATGGCTGAAAATGTTCTCTCCAAATAGACAAATATTAGCAAGAATATTTTATTTTCGCCTTGATGTTTTAATTTTATTTTGAGCATTTTTTTCTTTTACATGTGAAAACATTCACCTGTGAGAGACCCCTGGAGTAGGGTGACTGGTAGAATTTCATTTAACCATCCACAGATGTTTCGCAGGCTTCTGTCTTTTGGAGCATTGAGAAAGCCTTGGAGATTCCTCCTTGTTTTTTTGTTTTGTTTTGCTTACTTTAGAGGAAATCAAAAACATTAGCATCAAGAGCCCACTCACTTTGTGATTTTATTTCTTTTTTGATTTTCATAGGTCTTATGAGCTAGGTCTTGGTAGAATCATTTTAGTTAATTTCACATAGCACTGATTTTGTGTGTGTGTGTGTGTGTGTGTGTGTGTGCATTTTCCAGCAGCTTCTGGCTAGTTCCTCTGGCTACTAGTGCTTGAAACAGGAAATCATGTTTCTTGATCTTTAACAAAAGGTCCATTCTAACAAAGAGGTGGAGAGAGGAAACAACGCCCCAAGCCCTGCTCAGAGCCTTTTCAAAGAAGGCAGTGTGTGGGGCCGCATGTAGCATCCTCCCACCAAGGAGGAGCTCTGGGCTCTGTTTTCCGAATGAAGCAACAGACATTGAGCAAGTTCTCCCTTCGATGGCGTAACAAAATGTTCTCTTGTGTGCATGATGTGTTGATGTTCCTTCAAACGTTAGATTTCAAAGGAAATTGATTTTTCCCCATGTCAAGCTGAGCTATACTGTGCATCTTGACTTGGAGAACTCTGATAATTGGGTCAATTTGTAAAATGATGTGCAGATCTGGAGAACAATATGAGGGTCATGCACACACAGACACACACAGAATATGTATGCACCTATTTATATATATATACAAATAGCTGCACACACACATAAACATAGCTGCATGTATGCATAGACATAATTTAAGAAAATGCTGTAGGGATTATGCATAGGAATTATATATATAATTTAAGAAAAGAGGCTTGCTATTAGAATTTTTCACATTGAAAAATCTGAAGTGTACCTTTGGCCACTGAGGGTTAAAAAAAGAAATCATGGTGCATAACAGAGCTGTAATGGGCCACGGAGAAATCAAAGAATCAATTTAGCATTTCTATGCCAGTCTATTTACATTCCACCAATGAGTTACTGTGGAGGCACTAAGAACACCACAGAACCCCTTTTATTTGCTGGGGTAAAATGTGCCAACTTTGCCGATTATACAGGGGAGTAGAGATTTTTAATGTGACTTAGTTTATCTCCATCAGATCAGGGATCTTCCAAGTGCTCAGATTGTCTTGAAAACCATCCCCGCTTCCAAAAAAGAAAAAAAAAAGGAAAACTGTCCCCAGCACACACTTTAGCTCCAAGGAAGTCGCTATTTTGAGTCTTGAGAAATATTTTTAAACCACGGGGATCCAGATATTTAAAAAGATGATCAAATAAGATGGCTCAAACCGCGTGGCGACGAATGTTCTAATTAGTGCTTTTGAGACGAGTAGATATGTTTTGAGGAAAACGTTGAAATATTGAATTTCTTCTTCAAAATGTCATTAGCGCCTAAATGCTCTTTTCCTGTCGAAGAAATGGAAAAATATTGCTGGATATCATGATTTTTATGAAGTAATAAATGCTGTTTTCCCACCCAAAAGAGAGGGTTAAAACAAGAGGAGTTATGGTGCAAGCAGGAGGCTGGTGCATAGAGAGAACATAGATTTCAGAATGAGGGAGAAGTGAACTAGCGTCTTCCCCACACCCCAGAGCTGAGCTGTGATGTTCAGAACGGCACCGACTTTCATCAGAGTCTCTGTAGAAGGTTGTAGCGTTCTCTGCTTGCAAGGGGATTATGGGAAGTTTCCTAGCCCACAACTGGCATCCAGAGCTGCCCATCACTGTATAATTTCCATTCTTATTAACATCGCTGGACAACATATTCATATCATTCTTGATCCATATAATCAGTGGCAACAAGCCAAATAGGTCACCGCTAATACTGACCATATACCGTCCTCTGCACTGAGCCTTAACCAAAAACACAGTTATTATAAGACCCTTGTCCTAGAAATGGGAAGATCTTCGCGCTTGCTTTTTGAAATAGGAATGTTTTCTTTAATCAGGACCGTGTGGCTCAATCCTACTGGCCATCAACGCTGTGATTGACCACTTAGTCTGCGATGGTTGAGAGTTGTTAATATGTTGTTAATAAATTGAGATTGTCCCAGGCAAACTGGGATGTACCGTCGTAGCTATAGGGTAATTAATTATGCCTACATCAAATCGAGTGATTGAACTGGTGTTCCATTTATTTTCAGAGAAGATGCTCTTTTATAAATGTATTTCCCCTTGTTCAGCTCTACACGTTGGTCATTGGGAAGGTGTATATATCCAGCACTTGAGTTCCAGCAAATCAACGTCTTACTTATTTTTTTCATGACAAGCGTGTAAAGACCTTCCATATAGAAGAGGAATCTCGTCTCTCACGCTTTCTGATAGAAACACCTGGAATTTATTTATGGGTGCCTCTTGCTTCTCCTTTCCATCATTGTCTTCCATTTGCCTTTACATCTTGAGTTGGTTAATCCTACCTCCATTCAAAGATTCATTTTCATTTACCTCCCAGGGACTTCCTACCTTGTTGATGACCCTGCCATGTGGTACCTCTTGCATGCTTTAAATTATTTTTGCTTCAGAATGGTCCAACCCTGTGCAGGAGCAGCAAGCTCACAGAGAGCCTGCTGTGTGGCTGGCCTCGGATGGCTGGAGCCATTCACTTAATCCTCCCAAACCTCTTTGCAGGGGTTCACTTACTTTACTTACAAAGAAACAAAGGCCAGGCGGTGATGAGGATGTCTCCTAGCGGGTTATCGCTCCTTCATTATTAAGGGTGTTGCAGCGATGGTGGTATCCACCCAGCAGTAGCATGGATGGGTCACATCAAAGCTCTTTGGTGTGTAGACCCAATGCAAGTCATGTGTGCCATGGCTGTTGTCCATTCTTTGCCAGTCTGCTGAGTGTGGCCCATCTTGGAGTCAATACCACTAAGCCAGACGGTAACTCCCATAGATCTCATAAAATACCCACCTGACAGGTATTTTATGGTCGTAGAAAATGTTGCCCATGGATTTATATAACTGACTTTTCCCAGGCTTCCAAAAAAAGTACGAGAGACACCTGCTTGTTTTTTCAGGTGCTAGTAGCTATTCTGAAAATTCTCTCTCAGGACAGGCTGCGTAGGGGTGCGCCCAAGTCGTCTTTTGGGCCAGTAATTGCACACAATTTGCTTCGATGCACTAATGTCATGACTTTGAATAGAACACAGAGATGGTTGGAAATAAGGGTAGTCTACTTGCAGAGGAAAAAGAGCAGAGGGATTAAAATTCACGGGATGAGAGCCATATGCATGTTGCAATGGTGTGTTCCCCTTTGCAGTTCTGGTCTCCTTTGCAGGGTCTTGGTTTCCATCTGAAATCTGGGTGGGTGGCACTTGGAGATAGCTCTTTGACATCGGTTGGAGGAGTCCCACTCTTACGCATTTGGTGCTGGTGTTCCATGTTGGCGTTCCATGCCAGATTCCATAGAAGAAGTCTGAGAATCATTGGGATACAGGATTGACAAATTCCTGTAACAAGCTATGATGTGAATGACATATTGTGTGCATCATGCATAAGCATTTTGCATCCACGACAAATTGGGGGGTCCCTCTAATACACCTTATTCACCTCTATTGAAAACCATTCACGTGCTCTTCAGAGCATACATTTGTGCCTCTTCCTTTGGGAGTTATGTTGCTTGCTATTTGCAAATGGCCATGTTGTATTTTCTTAGACTTTTGTTGTCTTTTCATTGTTTTTAGGTTTTATTTAGGATTTTCTTTTATTTTTTTAAAGATTTTATTTATTTGACAGAGAGAAACACAGCCAGAGAGGGAACACAAGCAGGGGGAATGAGAGAGGGAGAAGCAGGCTTCCCGCTGAGCAGGGAACCCAACTGGGGACTCCGTCACAGGACTCTGAGATCACAGCCTGAGCCAAAGGCAGATGCTAAACCCACTGAGGCACCCAGGTGCCCCAAGAGTTGCATCTAAAATATAGTTAAAAGTTCAATGGCTAGAGCAGAAAGGTGAAGAGTTGCATTTCGGGAAAAATAAACAATAGTAGAGAAGTCAAGGAATATGGGAGAAATGGCAGGAAATGGGATCCAGAGGCAAGAGGAATTGTGCAAAACTAGGATATTGAAAGTTGGTGGTGGAAAGGACGGGCATCCTTAGCATAATATCCTCTGTGGTGGGCGGCAGACGGGATCAGCCCCCTCTGACAACGGCTCTGTGTCTCCCTGCTGCACTGGTCTCTGAGATGGGCTGGGAGGTGGCAGAGGGTTCTACTCTCCAGATAATAGTCATAACATGCATACATTGTGCTAGGGAGCATTGGCGTTGCAGAAAAGAAGAAAACAAGTATTTCTGCTCAAAATATGTTGCTCTCATCGTCTTCTTCATCAGTAGTTTCTATGCATTTAACACTCACTTGGAAACACCATAATCCGGTCTTCGTTGTTGCGGGTGTAGAACGTGAGCTCTGAGAATGGAGAAGTTCATGCTCCAGCTCTGTCCTTGGTGGCCATTGGCTGGGACTTTCTTCTTCTGCCTCCTGGTGGTGGAAAATGCCCACTGCATCGATTCAGCAAGAGGCATTGTTCGGGATTAAAATCCTGTCCGGGGCATTAAAGGAATGTGGGAACAAACTTGGAAAAGTCATTGAATTGGGGTGCAGACTCGGTAATGGGGAGGGTGCCTTCATGGAAATGTGGACGTACAGAACAAAGAGGCTCCCTCCTGTTTGGAGGTGACAGGGATCCCTGTCTCAGCAACTGGAGACCCCCAGGGACACGAAGTGATGTTTTGGGGGTAACGAAAGTCATAGTGGGGAGAAGTTAGAACCCAAAACTTTCTTCTTTTAATCTCAAGTGCATGGAACCATTGACTAGCTTACGCCACACTGTGCAGAATCTTCTTGATCCCTTATGAATGATTCAGAATTTCCTAAAGGAAGGTAGCATTTTATTTTTACGGGCATCACTGTTTTTTGAAATCACAATGTTGGGACACACTTTATAGGAATACGTAATTTCCAGTTAACTGATTGCAGAGTCACATGGAGGCTTGAGGTACCAGTCACACAGGATGCTCGTGAAAAACTGTCCTTTCTTGGGAATGCTTCCATTCAAACCAGAGTCTCTTCAGATTGTTAATATGAAATCAAGCCCCCTTTCCTTTTTTTTTTTTTTTACATGTTTTCTTCATTTCTCTTCTCACCCAGTGTATGAATATCTGATCGTCTTGAGTTGTTTGAGGTTAGGTGATTGCAAGGTGCAAATTCAAAGCGAATGAGGAAGAAAAAAATATAACTTGGATATGGCACCTACCTTGCACATTTAGGAATATAAATGAATTTCTCAAATAAAATTACATTGTAATACCATTGGTTGGGTATGTTGGGTTTAATGCTTAAGTAGTGCAATTTTTATTTAAAAAAATAACAGCTTTTTTTGAACAAAGTGTGCAATTCCTGTAAAAAAAATCGGATATACTTTAGAGCACTCTGTGCAACCACACTCTGATGTTGGATGTGCACGAGCTGAAGTCTTTTTGCAGGTAAATGAACTGCAAGGCTCCAACGATTCTGTTAATGATTCGAGATTATATGCATTGACTTTCATTGCATACAGTACAATGGCTTTTATTATAGGTTCAGATAAAATGGAGGGAAAGCTGTGTCCTGTGAAATGGGTACAGTCATGAACAGGTGGGAAGCATAAATGCATTATAAAGATTCATGTTTTGGTATAGACATATGTATGAGCTGGTCTCCCAGAGAAACTCCATCACTTCTACTCCATAGAACTAAGACTTGTACCAGAATCGAGAGAACAGTTTTGCAATAAGGAAGTGTTTCCAGTTTGGACTGAGGAATGGTTCGTCTCATTCAAAGTGACCCCGTGTCTCTTTACTAAAATATCCTGATAACTGTTTAGATGACCCCATACCTCTTTTACTTAGAGATATGCTGTACATTTCTGGGCCTCTGAATACCTTTCCCCCTCGTTGCTCTCTCTGTGTCCCTCCGGAGCATCGACTGCCACCATTTAGGAATATCGCTCATGCTTTTCTATAATACTTGTTTCTGAAAAGTATGCATGGACGTCCCATCTTTCCAAAAAAGCATCTTGGGCAAATGGTGCCTACTGTGTCACTCCTGTTTCTTATTTTTCCATGCTCCTGATTTTTTAAGTTCTACTGTGTCCATTTATTTTTTTTTCTAAGATTTTATTTATTTATTTGACAGAGAGAGAGAGAGAGAGAGAGAGCACAAGTAAGCACAGCGGCAGGCAGAGGGAGAGTGAGAAGCAGGCTTTCCACTGAGCAGGGAGCCCGATGCAGGGCTCCATCCCAGGACCCTGGGATCATGACCTGAGCGGAAGGCAGCTGCCTCACTAACTGAGCCCCCCAGGTGCCCCCTACTGTGTCTATTTCATTCCCCGATCTTGTTGTTAACCTATTTCCTCCTTTTTAATTGTACTGCACCAAGACTGTTTTCCAGAGAACCACTCTGATGTCCTAAGTATTTCCTATGGCCCTCCGCATACTTCCCACAACTTTTCACACATGCTCATCTTCTCAATCTTCTTGTAAATGACCTACTGGGCTTGTCTGCACTTGTACCTGCTCTGTATCCTTTAAAACACCTTTTACACCATGTGCACCTTTAGAGTCCACAATGCAGTGGACTTTTGCATTTTTGGAGAGACGCATCACCACCAACCCCACCTATGTTTTGAACATTATCATCTCCCCAAAACCAAACCCAGGACCTATCCCTCCCAACCCCTGAAGACTTAAACCATCTCTACGCCTTTGCGTTTCCTGGACACTTTCCTATTAAATAGAATCACACACCATGTGGTCTCTGCATCTGACTCCTTTCAGGCAGCAGAATGTTTCTAGCGTTCATCCACGTTGTAGCTTGAACCATCTGTCAGGACCTTGTTATGTTGTGATGGCCAAAGAATAAGCCAGTGTGTGGCTACTAGGAGCGTGGTATATCCATCCATCTTTGGTGGGCATTCTGGTTGTCCCCACTTTTTTGGATATTGTGCGTTATGGCGCCTTGGATATTCACATACAAGGTTTTGCCTGACCGTATGGCCGCGTCTCTCTCGTGTATACGCCTAAGGGTAGAAGAGCTGGGCCAGAGGAGAACTCTGATTAACTATTTGAATAACTTCCAATTTCGTTCATGTCTGTCTTTTTGACTGTAGTTGTCCTACTGGATATAAAGGGGTATCATATTTGATGTACGTTTCCCCAAAAGCCTAATGACGAGCATCTTTTCACGTGTTCACGGGCCATATATCTACCTTGGAGAAATGTCCTTTCAGATCCTTTGCCCATTTTTACTTAGCTTTTATTGAGTTGTTAAAGGTTATTTTTTTTTTAAGATTTTATTTATTTGACAGAGAGAAACACAGCGAGAGAAGGAATACAAGCAGGGGGAGTGAGAGAGGGAGAAGCAGGCTTCCCGCTGAGCAGGGAGCCCGATGCGGGGCTTGATCTGGGGTCTCCGGAATCATGACCTGAGCCGAAGGCAGTCGCTCAACCAACTGAGCCATCCAGGTGCCCCAAAGGTTATTTTTTAAAATAACATCTTAGATAGAGGGTCTGCGAATACATGCTTCCATTTTGTGTTTTCCCCCACTTCCGTGCTGGTGCCTTTTGAAGTGAGGCACTTCCTACTTACGTGTTTCCTTCTTTGTTTGCTTTTGCACTTTGTCTTGTGTTTAAAGAGTCTGTCTGAGCCCAGGTGATGTCAAGTTACTTCTCTCTTTTTTTGTAAGAGTTACATAGTCTCAGACCTTAGTTTCAACCTGCTCCATTTAGACCCAATGTTTTAAACTACCAACATGGGCTTTTTGTCCTGTTTTCTATTGACACAATACACCCCCTGAAGCAGTTATGAATATTAAATGAAGCTTATGCCCTCCAAAAAATGTCACTTGGTCCCAGTGAATAATCCTTTGTATATTTTGCTGGATTTGGTTTACTAGTATTTTTTCCTTGAGGACTTCTACATCTCTATTCATAAAAAAAGATGAATCCATCCAGAAAGATCTCTGTTGGAGTGATGCATGTGTGAGCTTCTGGTATCAGGGGACTGGTTTTCCCACAGAATGAGTGGGAAGTGTCCCCTTCGCTTCCATGGTTTTCAAGCGAGTGTGAACGGTTGGTGTTGATGTTCCTTTACACAATCGGCAGGATTCACCAGTGAAGCCATCTGGGCCTGGGATTTTCTTGGAGGACCATTTTTTTCTCATTACTAAATCACTTTCTTGGCTCATTCTGTTCAGATTTTGTCAACAGTCCTTAAAGCTTATTTGCTGTCAGACATCCACATGGATGGTGCCCACTTGGAAGGGGACGGCACTCCCGAGCATAGCGCACACGACATTGTCCCCACATGTTTCCTTTCCATCTTCCTGCCCATCCACACCGTAGTTCTGCCAAAATCGCAAAACCAGCACTTTGAATGGAAGACGTTCCATGTTACTTGTAACACTGACCACAAAGAGGGAAACTTCCATTCACCTTTGTGGCTCTTACCCCCGACGGATCTGAAAACTTTGGTCTTCAGCATCACATGGCCACAGCTCTGGAAATGACTCATCGCCTGGCCCCTCTCCATCCTTTCATCTTGCAAGCCCCATGCTGCCTTGTCAGTCCATCCAGGGCAGAGCCCCTCTGGCGCCCCTGGCTCTCAGCCCTGTCTAATCATTGCACTCAGTTGATGTACAGATGCAAGAAATGGGGAAGCCTAGCTACGATAGACCACGCTCCGAAGGTCTACAGATACGGACTCCTTTCGGCCAGTGTTTCCATGACTGCAGATTTTATCCTGATATTGCGGGCTTGGAAATCTAAATTTGTGAGCTAGGCAGACGCTAATACACCTATCAGGGGAAGACCAGCAATGACAAAATTGCAATGAGGATTTATTCACTGACCATGAGGCATAAAACTATCTGTAACTATCAAGAGAAATTGATAAGGCATTCTTCACCTGGGAATTGGCATGCAAAATTCACTAGGTGTTATACGGACAGCCCTGAAGTTAGATTTTTAAAAAAATGAAAGAAGGTGAAAGCAATGACATACTTTTTTTCCTATTCTTGCAAAGATAGCTTTGCCAAGAAAAATACAATAGTGGATTTCACTCATTCATTCTTTCATTCAACACATATATACTGAGGTCATGTTTTCCACATGGTGCCTTCCATTGGGAATAGGGTAGTAAACAGAAAAGACAACAAAAATCCCTGAGCATGTAACATTTTTATTGCAGTGAGGGAAAAATAAAGACCAGACACATCTCATAAAATGCACAATCTCATACAATATGATGAGTCCTCTGGATAAATATTTACCATGAAAGGCTGCTAGATGGGCTTCTGTTTCATGATATTCATACCTGTGCTCAAGTTCATTATGTTTTGTTTCCATTTATTCATACAGTAGGTCTATTTCCCTTAATCTCCCATCCTGGGGAAGGATGTGACCTCTTATGCTGGTGTATTAGTGATGTCGTGTTTCTGAACTATTGCAACAGCACTGTTGACATTTGGGACTGATGTTCTTTTAGTGTGGGGCTCTGTGTTGTACCCTGCGGGGCATGAGCCGTGTACCAGTCCCTGCTCTGTGGCCCCTTGGGAGGAGGCGTAGCGATGCAGACATCCACAAGGCTCAGAGCCACCGGCTTTTGGATACTTTCCCTCTCTGGGAACAGAGGGTCATAGTGGCGTGGTGTTCCATGCCCCTCAATTAATTTTGAACCGGGAAATTCACACTCTGGTGTGTATGGCTTTGTTTCTTCCTGTACGTAATGTTTATTTCCTTTTACTGATTTTGAAGCTCCGCGGGGGCTGGGGTCATACCTCATATTTCGTTTTGTCTTTGGAGTGTCTACCAGATAATCAACACCTTCTGGACGATGGCTGCCATGGTATGTCTGACTCCAAATTGCAAAGTGGAAGCTAATTAACAAAGGAGAGAATGTATTTACTGGAATATATATATATGTTCCATATATATATATATATGGGTGAACTCCTGGCTGTTAGAATCTGTGAATGCCTAATTTTACGTAAAGCATATTTATTTCCACTTCTTATGTTTGGCAGCTGTTCGTTTTTCACAGATACCGAAAGGTTCCATTTTCCTCGAAATATCTACTTACGCTGCTGTCATGAGTTCAGGATTTATCTTCATAACATGTAGCTTAGCTTGAAGAGAGACAGTTTATACTTGGGGCATGCACATGACTTTGAATTGAAACCCAAGGTTTTAAACAAAAAAAAATTTTTTGAGTGGTGCCTAGGTTAAGCATCTGCCTTTGGCTCAGGTCCTGATTCCGGAGACCCAGGATCAAGTCCCACATTGGGCTCCCTGCTAGCGGGAAGCCTGCTTCTCCCTCTCTCACTCCCCCTGCTTGTGTTCCCTCTCTCGCTGTGTTTCTCTCTGTCAAATACATAAATAAAATCTTTAAATAAAAAAAGAAAAATTTTAAAAACATTTTAAAATCTGCATATCATAAAAAATCATAAAAAAGAAAATAAAATCCGCTTATCTGTATATTTATCAGGTTTTGGTAGTCATAAAAACAAACCAAAACAATAGAGCTCTATTATAGAGATTTCTTTCTTTGGCTTTTTCCAGGGGTATTTTAAACAATGATGGTGGAGCGCCTGGGTGGCTCAGAGGGTTAAGCCTCTGCCTTCAGCTCAGGTCATGATCTCAGGGTCCTGGGATCGAGCCCCGCATCGGGCTCTCTGCTTGGCAGGGAGCCTGCTTCTCCCTCTCGCTCTGCCTGCCTCTCGGCCTACCTGTGATCTCTCTCTCTGTCAAATAAATAAATAAAATACTTAAGAAAAAAAACAAAAACAATGATGGTAAGCAAGATAATAATTGTGATTTTTCCAAAAGCTGTCTTAATTTTTTGCAAATGGCTATCAAGTTTCTCAGCTGATCCTAAAATCTCAGTGTATTAGGGTTCTAGGGCTGCCTTAACAAATTACCACAAACTTGGTGGCTTAAAACACAGACGTCTATTCTCTCCCAGTCCTGGAGACCAGAAGTCTGAGGTCCAGGTGGGGCAGGGCTGGACTCCCACCTGAGGTTCCAGAGGAGGGTCTTTCCTGCCTCTTCCAGCTCTAGGAACTGCAGGCATCCATGGACTTATGGCCAAGTTCCTCCCATCTCTGCCTCCGTCCTCACATGGCTTCTCCTCTGTGTCTGTGTCTCCTCTTCTGTCTCTTACAAGGACCCCTGTCATTGGATCTAGGGCCACCCTGATCCAGGATTTCAGATCCTTCCCTTATTTACATCTGCAAACACCCTGTTTCCAAATAAGGTGGCATTCTGAGGCTCCAAGTAGGCATGAATTTTTGGAGGACACTATTCAACCCATGTACCTAAATTTGTCAAGTGGGTCATTATTGTGATTCCCATGTGTGTGGGTACAGGGGTGTCTGATGTCTCCATCCATGTGCTGGGGGATCACTGGACTCAGGATGAAGCCCGGTCCTTCACTCACTAGGCCACCTTCACTGAAGCCCCTAGAACTTTCTGTCACTTCGCTTCCTTCTTGTGTCCTCTTGGATTTAAATAATGTAGTCATTCAGTATCAAGAAGTTTGTTTTCCAAACCTTGAAAACCTCCCCACTAGTTTTAAAAGCATCAAAAGCATTTTCCCCTGCTAGCTACAGAACTCATACCTTTGTTCCAGCAACGGGTAGAGGGCTGTAGCTCACACTTTTGTCTAAAATTCCAAGGCTATGAATATAAAGTGAAACGATCACTTTGCTATGTTCTTTCCGCCTTTTCTCTATTATAAAATCCAATTACAAGTGCTCCTTAATGCCCTATCTGGGAATTGCAAGCCGGTCACTTGCCATCTCCAAATACAGGTCCTAAAAATTAACATATAAGATTCATGCCGATTTTTAAGAAAAGGGACTTACTCAAATCCATTGGAACGTTTAAAGTGACTCATGGACTTTTAATGAAACCAACGGCCTTCTTATAATGCCTCCCGATTTCTTTTCAAATCGGTCACTTTACGTGTCGCCCTTGAGAGTAGCTTGGCTGTGCCTCAATCCAGGATTGGTGAGGTGGTATTTTTTATTTTGTGTATTCATTCTTGTCCCAGGTTGCTATTCTGGTTTTAAACACGAGTGCTGATGGTGTGCCTTACACACAAGCGTAGGCAAGTGTTGTGGCAGAAGCTGGTGCCCCGAGCCTGATTCACGGATGTCCCATGTCCTTGCCCAGTAGAAGGGCCTCTACTCTGATGGCATCTGATGTTGGTGGTGCGTGAGGCGCACGAGGGAATGAACAGAGATGCCTGAACCCCGTGGGATCTGAGCTCACTGCTCACACGGAAGTGACTTATTTCCCTGAAAAAAAATGGTATCTTCTCACTGCTCCACCAGCAGAGTGTTTGGCCAGTGAAAATAAAATAAATAATAAGTAATTAAATAAAATTCCTAATTATAGGAAATTCTTAGGCTTTATTTTTTTCTTTCTAGGAAGTAAAAGCAGAACACCATGCTTGAGATTGCTTCTACTTTGTAATACTACTAACCCTGTTCATTAAGCTTCTTTCTTCCTTTATTGGTTTCCTTGGAGAGCCTCTTTGACATGCAATTGACCTATGATATTGTAACAGACTTGGGTATGCAGCCTGATACATTGTAACACATCTAAGGGTCACAACAACTATTAGGCACACAGCACGATACATTGTATTGATGTTAACACAAAATATGATACATTGTAACAGCTTTAGGTGCCCAACATGATGGTTTGATGTACATTTTTGTTATGAAATAATCACCACATCGGTTCAATTAACATCTGTCACTTCATAGGGTTAGAATTTCTTTTTTCTCATGATGAGAAAAATTTTTAAAATTTTTATTTATTTGAGAGAAAGAGAACGAGTAAGGGGAGGGGCAGAGGGAGAAGCAGACTCTCTGCTGAGCAGGGAGCGGGACATGGGACTCGACCCCAGGACCCTGAGATCATGACCTAAGCTGAAGGCAGAGGCTTAAGCGACTGAGCCACCCAGACACCCCTTGTGATGAGAATTTTTAAGATCCACTGTTGGGGGATGTTAGCCTTAGTGAACGTATAAATTTAGAGACCGTTACACACTTTACATAAAGGTGAACAGTGCAAACGTGATTTATAAGTAATGATTAGAATTTAGGAGTTCTTGAATTTGCAGTGGGATTTCTGTTTTTCAACTGGTAAAGATATCTTCATCCTGAGGCCGGTTGGAAGTAATTTTAACTTGGAAGTTAAAATTTGGGACCTTCCTCTCCTTCCTTGAGAAATGGAGATTTTAGCAACTCAAAATGAGTAATCCCTCACATTGACATAGCAACCAAAAGATCTCTGATACTACCAAACTGATTCTCCCAAAACTGTAATCAGAGGTCGGTCAGAGCCCCAACCTACCATCCCATCATCCAAAAGTTCTTTCCCATGGCTGGTCATGTGTTGGGGTCCTGGAGGCTTCCTGAGCCATGGGTAACATGTTGGGTTGCCAGATCACAGAGGACGTCCCAGGAGGGCTCTTTCAGGACGGGACAGCAAGCGGGACCCACTGCTCAGGGCTCCGGGCAGCAGCGGTGGCTAGCCAGGAAGCATTGACCTGATGTCAGGAACCTGCACAGCGGCCGCGGGGCTCTCCGGTCACTACCTGCTCTGTGCGCTTGTGGATTCCTCTTACTGACCCAGCACATCAGCGGCCCCTCCTTCTCCGTACTTACCACTATGACACATACTTCATGCCTTCATTCTCTGCCCCATTTGAATAACCAGACGTGCGATCCATTTGGGATTGCCCCTCTAGTAAAAACCCCCATGGAACTTTAAATGTGAGAAGAAACATGATGAAGGAAAAACACAGGTGTAGAGCTTAAGAGGCAGAGACCTTCTTTGGTTAAGAGAGGGCAGATGGAGGTGCCTTAGCTCAGGGCTGAATCCGGCTGAAACAGGGACCTTGGGTACGCTGATGAGTTGGACATTTTAACGTGGCTAATTTTATGCTATGTGCATTTGACCGCAGTACAAGAAAAATAAAAGTCTGAAGCTGGCTAATGTCCTCCCTGAGCCCCGCTCTTTAAGCTTTCCTTAAAGGAGCCCAGTTGAGAGCAGGAACATAAGCAATCCAGACAGCAAAGAAACAACAGGTCAAGACTCACCACAACATCCTCAAATGCAAATATCGTAATAATAACAATAATAATCAATAACAAAAGAAACTGGCCCCAAGGACCTCTTTTTTTCCTTTCTGCTACATTCAGAGGCATTTCATCACAAGATCAAACATTTCGGTGTCTCAGTTTGAGTTGTTAATTGAATTCCTATGCTTTTGACTAGGTAAAGATCTAATTTAAAGAAATTCCTTTAAAACTGCAAGCTTGTATAAATAAGAGACGTGGGATGCCTGGGTGGCTCAGTCGGTCAGTGTCTCCCTTCGGCCCGTATCAGGATCTCAGGGTCCTGGGGTGGAGCCCCGTATGGGGGGACTATATAATATAATAAATCATAAATACATAAAATCTTAAAAAAGAAAAAAAAAAGATGAGAGACTTCTATCTATACGCACTTGCCTCTCGTCTGTTCCTACCCATTCCTTTAAGTATTCAACAATCTCTTGTTGCAAGCATGGCATTTACAAGGCCCTGGGCTCACACATGCATATTTTATTTTGTATTTACACTCACTACTTTGTTAGCAAGAGTAGCTTTATTTTGTGGAATCATGACATTTACATTTAAATGGAAACCACTCTGAGTTTGAAAAAAATTAGAACAAATTAAGTGAATTGAACATTATTCGTCTCCTTCTTAACTTCTCGAGAATTACCAAAACCGGCTCATCGACCTTGATTGTATGCACATCATTGACTTTTTACACTTGGCAAAGTAATGATTTTATTTTATTGTTTAAAGATGTATTTATTGATCTGAGAGAGAGTTCGGGAGGAGGGGCAGAGGGAGAGAGAATCTCAAGCAGACTCAGTGCTGAGCAGGGAGGCTGCATGGGGCTCGATCTCATGACCCTGAGATCATGACCTGAACCAAAATCTTAAGAGTCGGATGCTCAACAGACTGACACACCCAGGTGCCCCTAAAGTAGTGATTTTTTAAAAAAGATTTTTATTTATTTGACAGCGAGAAACAGAGCCAGAGAGGGAACACAAGCAGGGGGAGTGAGAGAGGGAAAAGCAAGCTTCTGGCCGAGCAGGGAGCCCGATGTGGGACTCGATCCCGGGTCTCTGGGATCATGACCTGAGCCGAAGGCAGTCGCTTAACCAACTGAGCCACTCAAGCGCCCCCCCATAATGATTTTTAAATATTTACTGATATGCATCAATTGAATATCTGTTGCTGTTTGTGGGGGGGGGAGACACAGTGTTATCTGAAGTGATTATTTTGTTTATTATTATTTTTTAAAAGATCTTTATTTATTTGACAAAGAGATACAAAGAGAGCACAAGTAGAGCAGCAGGGAGAGGGAGAAGGGAGAAGCAGGGAGCGCAATGTGGGGCTTGATCTCAGGGCCCTGGGATCACAACCTGAGCCAAAGGCAGCTGCCCAACCAACTGAGCCACCCAGGCATCCCTTAGGTGATTATTTTAAAATAGTGGCAACTCTTTAAGGAAGAGTTGGTAGTCAACATGTTATTCATTTCTGGTTTTTTAATTATAATTAGTTAAAAATCATGACTTCTAACAAAGAGAAAGGAAAGTTAAATTTGCTAGTCATGAATCAATCCCTTACTAAATCTAGTTACAAAGCCCCAGCTAAGCCCCACGTGGATGAAAAGTGGATGAAACAGTATGGGATTCTAATAAAATCCCTTTGGAAAGTGCACTTGTTTTCAAAATGATGAACGTCATCCAAGAATCAGTTCTGGCCTGGGTTTTCTAATTTCTCTTAGTGCAGTCCTTCATCAACCCTGAATCATTCTGTCGAGCCAAATGCCAAAATGTTGCTTTTCCTTTTCCCTGGGTTGTCATACAGTTTGGGATTCTAGATGAGTGTGGCTAGTTTTTTGGTAGCAGCATCCTGTGTGGACATTTCGATTTCGGGCTGAGACCTATTCTCATTGATTCAGTTGCTTCTTAAACTATTAGAAATGTTTGCTCTGAATTTTTGTTTCTTTACACAACAGTGAGACAAGAAGGTGGCCCTGTTCCCATCCCTGGGAGTCCACTTATTTTCTCATCATCATTAACCTGTGGGCTTGAGGACCATGCAGGGACCCTTCCCCACCCACGGTTACTGGTGCTCAGGATCTCCAAGAGCTAAACACCAGAGTGGAAATATACGTTGCTTAGGAGGACAGACAGCACCACTGGGAGATGCATCACCATCTCAAAAGTCTTTATGATATCCAGGATTCTCTTTCTCAAGCAAGCTCCATGCCCAACGTGGAGCTTGAACTCACGACCCCAAGATCAAGAGCTGCGTGCTCTATGGGCTGAACCAGCCACGCCCCTCTCTATCTAGAACTCCGGGCACAGCAACGTGCGCCATATGGCTTCAACCATTGGTTGACAAGTCTTTAACGGCTCAAGACATGCATTCACTTCATGCACCTGTTTCTTGGAAGAACGCATTTTGGTTCTAAGTATCGTGCAATAGTACACCATCCATGGAGAGCAGCTTTACGGGGCCTCTGTCAGGCCTTTGTCTTTAGAGTGTTCTCTAAAACACTTGCAAAGTATTTATTTTTTTAAGGGAAATGAAAAAATCTATAGGTAGCCTGAAGGGAAAATATAATTTAAAAAGGCAGTTGTATTGGTATATTGGGCTATGTGAACTCATTGGTCTAGAAATTTCTCACCCTAGATCCAAATGTCGTTTTTTGCCTGAATTAGGATCCCAGCCTGCCGGTGGTTACAGGTCAACATGTCCATGTGATAGCCTGTAATTTAAATCCCCAAACATCTAGTTAAATTTTGACACCTCATCTCAGTGGGCTACATTTACTGCTAAAACAACTGCATTTTTCCGACTCAAGAGTTTTCTGCTTTTAAAGTCAACTCAGGCTGAAGCAGGAGGACGCAGCAGATGATACCATTTTATGGCCAAAAAAGAAAAGCATGCTTTTGCCTCCTCTACTTCCTTATTTGTGGTTCTACCCCTCATATCAAATGCAGCACTGTTTTCGTGTCCTCAGGATAATTGTACTTCTCTGAGAAGAGGATCCCTCTGTGTGGGAAGCATTACTTTTGCTTCCATCTACATGGACGGATAGTATCCATTTTGAGAACCATCTCTTAGATGGCATCAAGTTTTGTCTTCCTTTTCCATCCTATTAAATTATAATTTAAATGTCTTTGTGTTGTCGGCACACCTGGATCTACAAAAAAAGGCTGCATTCACATTGATTATCAACAGATGTGATTTTGTCTTTACTCATGGTGTGCAAGACACACATGGGTGGGATTTTAAAAGGTTTGCTTTCCAAATCCCCTTTGACACATCGCCCACGCATTCCTGTTGAATTCATAGCGGGCGTCCGGCTCAACCCCCATCGTTCCTAATTTCAGTAAGCTCCCAGCCCAATGCAACAGGGAAACACAGATCCTATTAGTTCCTTCCAAGTTCCTGAGCCAATTAATTTTTTATGTTCCACATCCTTTCAGAGAAGGGAGTGGCTGAAATCCAACAGCTTCCAGTATGAGAGAGTAGAACCGAGTGCATTTCATTGTGGATTTTCCCTTCATTTTTTCATAGGATTTTGGTTTATACTACGTGTAATTAGTAACTGGTTTGCCTTCGTAGCGCACTGGTAGGACGTGGTGTTCTTGTTTGAGAACCACGACTCTGAGAACACTTTGCAGGATCTTGACTCATTCTCCTGGCTTCTGAAACGGTCCATAAGAGGGGCGGGATTTTCTGAATCCTCAGACTGTTTTTGGCTTCAATGTTTCAAATCTAAGACCGGAGCATAGCCCTTGTCAGAGCGCTCATTCTGCAGGTGGAAAGTTTCTCATCACCGTCTGTGGTCCTGATCTATGTATTGACCACTCGCTAAAGGAAATTTGGGACTTTCATGTCCCAACCACAGCCTGTTCCTTCCAACCGTAATGAGAAGTCGTTTCAAATGGTCCCATTTCTTGGCGATGGATGTTCAGTGAGCCACACGTGGTCTTCCCTCTGTTTCTGTCTATACGGCAAGACTGGATCCCCTTTTCACGCCGTTTAGGTTGCTTTGTACAAGTCACATGGGCACTGCGGCATGGCTAAGGACTCCTACTGGTGCCAACTCAGTAGTGTTGCACACAGGAATATTTCTGGGGGTTCCAAAGCAAGGTTGAGAACTTTGTTTCATCCAGGAGTAAAGGCGTTCATCGGGAAGTCACTTCATAGATAATATCCAGACATGCGGTGGCAGATTTCCCTGGATCAGACATCCTTGTAGGTGCACTTAAATATTACCAGAGTCAGCACTCAATAGGTCCATGCATACTAAGGGTCGCCGGCTAGCTCTTCACTCAAAATCCGTGTGTTTCTAGCATCATGGAAACTTGGAGAATGTGTGTGGAGTGGCATGTTCTTTGCTCTTAGAACTGAAATGTCCATCTGACCTGAAGAGAAGCAAAGATCGGACTGAAGACATTTCGCTGACCTTTTCATTTGTTGGCCCAAATCAGACACATGCAGAGAGAGGTTGAGTTACACAGATGAGAAGAAGAAAACTGTATTCCTGTTAACTTGATTTACTGAATTTTCACTCAAAAAAGCTAGAATTATTGTAGAAAATAATATTTTCCTAGATTTGTTTGAGAGAGAATGATTCTAACAGATTATAAGAAGTTTAAAACAAGAGACAACAAAAGGCAAAAACCTTCCCCTTGTCAGTAGCTATGATATAGCAGTATTCTTGCTATGACAACCTATAAAGATTTTTTAAAAGATTTTTGTTTATTTATTTGACAGAGGAAACACAGCCAGAGAGGAAACACAAGCAGGGGGAGTGAGAGAGGGAGAAGCAGGATTCCCGCCGAGCAGGGAGCCCGATGTGAGACTTGATCCCAGGTCTCCGGGATCATGACCCGAGCCGAAGGCAGTCGCCTAACCAACTGAGCCACCCAGGCGCCCCTATTTTGTCTTTTTTTAAAAAGGCTATGATACATGATTAAATCTAAATAGGAGAAATCTATTCCCTCCGGGGTTTCGTAATGATCCCACGAGCAGTAATTATAATGATGGCTTTCTGTCTTTCACCGAGTCGCTTTCTCAAGATTTTTGCTCGTGGTGTCTCACTCAATCCCATCTAAAGGAAAGATACTCTTTGCTTTCCTTTACCGGGTGTTACTGCAGGGCTCAGAGGGGTTGAGCACGTTCCCACTGACAGCCTGGTTGGTCATCTTTGGAGATGTGTTTAGAATCCACATGGTTTCCGTGGAGAGTCACGTGGATAGCCATCAGTAGAATTCATTACTTTAGGAGGGATATATATATATATATATATCGTTAGTATATAGCCTTAGGGCTCTTAAACCCCTTCTCTAATTAGCCATTTGCCTTCATAACACAATTCCAGAAGATGTGGGAGCACTCCAGCATGTGTGAAGGTTAGCTTTTGTATAGTGTGAGCACTATGTTAGTGTTGGTTCCCACACTCTGGGCTATGTAGGTTACATGTTCTCATTCACTGAAATGTCAGCATTTGAGAGACATTTTCATTGTCAGAGAAGCGATGAGTGAGTCGCCCTCGGCAGGTTGAATCATCCTGGCTGAGCTTACAGCGTTCATGAGAACCCATTGACTGTGCGGGCAGAGACACATTTTCCCACGCACAGTAGGGATGACTGTGCTGGCTTCCGCATTCCTCCAGAGGCTGGTCTACTCAGGAAAAGATAACCTGTATCTTCCAAGGACTTCCCACTACATCTTTATTTTCCCAGGCAGTCTGTTAGGGCTCTTCAAACAGAGATGTCTAGCTACGTCCCCCTACTTGAACCGAGTTCGCTCTGTTGACTCTGAAGAGGGGAGAATGCCCGTGGAATGGGGGACCCGGTAAGAGGGAGTCGGAAGGGCTTTCCGGTTGTGAGCTTGTTTGAAGTGACTTTAGGGAACAGCCCAGGAAGCGAGCCATGGCTTTGGAGTGGAAACTCTTAGGAAGTGGGGGTATTTCTATGATTGCTTATTCAAGACAAGGAAAAATTAGATGAAAGCTGATCCTATAGTTGGCAAAGGATTGCTGAGTGTCCCTCGGTGTTTTTGCCTGATGTTGCTCTTCACGAAATGTTTACATTCCACGGGAGAGCACCACGGCCTGGCTCTGGGGGCTGAGCCAGCTCCCACCAGTGCCTACCTGCTAACCCCTAGCCAGCAGCCAGGTCCCAGGGGCTGCTTGTCCTTTTTCTCAGGGAACCGAGGATTCATCAACTGAGGAACTTGCTCCAAAATACACAGAGGGCAGGAAGCACCGCTGATACCGCAGGAGACTGTAGTGTGGGGTCTAGACTCTAAACATCCAGCTTTTCTCTAGGAAACTGAAGGCCAACGCATTATTCGTTGCAGAAATGACACGTCGTATGCGGTTAGTAAGGTCTCCAGCAGGATCCCGTTTTAATCGGGCACAGCCTTCGGAATTTAAGGGAGCTGAATCGCAGAGTTTTGGAGCTGGTGGGGTGGGGGTGGTCTCTTTCCGGCCGGCCAGCAGGTGCCTCTCTGTTCTAGGGAGGGGGGCGTGGTGAGGTCGGAAGCGCTCCTTGTCCAGCCTGGGCAACCTCTTCCATTGGCCTTGCTTGGGTGCGGACCGTCGATATCAATGTCTTTCCCCTTTTAATCTTCTTGCTCTACTTTCCATGGCTGAACCCTGTGTTTGTAAGTGTGATCATCGTGGTCGCGTCTTCCCGGGGCAAAGGCGCCAGGATCAGTGCAGAGCGCTGCGGCCCGCAGACCAGCCGGTCGCTCCCATGTCTTGTTCCCTTCCAATGACAGGGGTCATGTGCAGGCCACCCTGGGAAGGTCTCTAGTTCAGCCAGTCCTGAAAGTAAGGTTGCAGCCTACAGAGACGGTTCGTGAAACACCAAGGCATATATTCACATGCGTTTCTCCCTCAATTTGAAGACCACAGTGAAGGACACAACGCAGGAGAGAGTCTTAAGTATAGGAAACAAACAGCGTTGCCGGAAGGGAGGTGCATGGAGGGATGGGACTTACTGGGTGATGGGCATTGAGGCGAGCACACAATGGGTCGGGCACTGGGTGCTATGCACAAGTGATATATTATGGAACACTACACCTGAAACTAATGATGTTCTATCAGTTGGCTAGTTGAATTTAAATTTAAAAAAAAAAAAAAGAAAGAGAAAAAGAAAAGACTTCCAAGGTGCAAATAGCAAAAGAAATTTTAAAAAATACGCTCACATTCTGTATGTTAACTAAGCAAAAAGCAAAATAAATACATCAAAATGGAAAAATATGTTTAACATTCATAAAAATGAACTTTTATGATTAAATAAAAAAATAAAGGGGCACCTGGGGGGCTCAGTTGGTGAAGCGCCTGCCTTTGGCTCAGGTCGTGATCCCAGGGTCCTGGGATCGAGCCCCACATGGGGCTCCCTGGTCAGTGGGGAGTCTGCTTCTCCCTCAGCCTCTGCTGCTCTCCCTGCTTGTATGTGTATGCTCTCTTTCTCTCTTTCAAAAAAAAATACATAACATCTTTAAAAAAGCAAAACTCTTTATAAATTTTAAAAAGTCAGAATCATGAAGTGCAGACTCCATGATCCCCATTTCATAGTGTAAATAATGGATACATATGAAAAAAGGCTGTGTTCCATATATCCCTAAATTCACAGGTGATCTCTCTGCAGCACCGGAAAGATGTTGCTTTTATCCTTTCCACAAATTCTCCCACAGCGGATATCATCCTCAACGGGGAAAAACTGACAGCCTTCCCTCTGAGATCAGGAACAAGACAAGGATGCCCACTCTCACCACTACTGTTCAACATAGTGTTAGAAGTCCTAGCAACAGCAGTCAGACAACAAAGAAATAAAAGGTATTCAAATCGGCAAAGAAGTCAAACTCTCTCTTTTCGCAGATGACATGATACTCTATATGGAAAACCCAAAAGACTCTACCCCAAACTACTAGAACTCATACAGCAATTCAGTAATGGGGCAGGATGCAAATTCTCTATAATTAGAAAAATACGAGCTTTTTTTTTTTAACTTCTATACACCTTTTAGGAGAGAACAACCATGTGCAGACTTTCACTTTTGTGTTGTTGCATTCCTTTCTTCTCCCTGCCCTGTCTGCCCCTCTCTCAGCCCAGTACCCTTGACCTTCTTCCCACATGTGGTCCAATACTAGCCTTCTCCTACCCATGGCCCTTTTGTCGTCCAGATGCATCCTTCTGGTGCCCATTCTCCCCAGGACCAAAGGAGTGACACAGCCACTCCTCATCCCACTGTTCTGGTTCCAAGCCTTCCTTGCTCTTCTGGTCCCTGCACAGTGACCTCTCACCTCTCCACTGTGCATGAGAATCTCCAAGGTTTGGCTTCAGGCAGAAGAAGAGCATCATTTTATACAGAGATGTCCTTTTGGGTAACAAGCAAAGAAAGACTAGGTGGCAGATGGTAGGGGATCTTGGGAGATAGTGGAAGAAATCGTCGCTCAGGAAGAAGGTTTGGAAAAGTGTATAGAGATACTATATTTTATATTTACACATACATACATATGTATATACAATATACATACTTATACACAAGTTCATATACTACTGTAAATGGAAGTTCGTACTATATGAAGTTCTATAGCATCCTTACAGAATGTAGTACACTATGTTTTAGTGTATATGATATGGTACGGTATATAGTATACTAGAATTTAGTGTATCTATATATAGTGTATACGATAATACTACGCTATACAATAATACTATATAATCATACTACTATGCAATATTGTATATGCGAAAATAGAATAATACATAAATAATATCATATATCATACCGTATGGACCTACAAGTCTATAGTATATCTGCATGTCTATATATATGTAAAAATATGTGTTATCTATTTATACATACTACACATACTGAATATGCATACATATATGCAGATGTATGAAACTTTATAGTATAACTATGTATATATGTATATACATATTTCCTAGTAATATAATGTATAAATATATAAAAACATATAAAATATATATGTAAAATGTTCCAAGCTTTGCTATAAATGCATGTACATATAGTTTATATGTATAACATTGGATATAATATATAATCAATATATTTATTATAATGCATTTCTACAGTTTCCTATAAAATATATATTGATATATAACATAGACCTTTATCTGTATATTAAGCATATTTAATACATTATATTTTCACAGAATCTGACTCTGTTCAACCAGCCCTCTCCCCCACTCCTCCAGAAAGAAGTAGACATTAAAAGAAAAAGAATTTCAAGTCCCACATACTTCATACAGAAGAAACAAAGTGTACTGATTATAACCACACTACCTTAGGACACGTTATTTCCTTTGAGGCTTTTACAGAAACATAGTATATATTTAAGGGGACATTTTAATCTATGCAGTAATTATCCATGTTCTCCCCCGGTTCTGCATGCTTCCCCATAAGTGAACAGGACATGAATTCTTGCTGTCATCACTGAGGACAGGTGCACGCCATTCCATCCCTGGGACGGTGCATCTGCAAATGGACAAATCTCCACGTGGAGCCAGATCCTTCACCCTCTGTCATCTTTCAGCACCTAAGTGACAAGGGTGGGGAGAAAGCACCTGAAATCGAACTCTGCAGCCATGTCCCAATGGCAAAGATGGCAGAGCGGCTATAATCCCACGTGTCCACATCAGGCTTTTAACTGGAGAGGGCTCCCCGCAACCATGGGCTCCAAAACTGAAATTCCAGGTCACCTTTAGACATCTGATGAGCTTCTCTGATTGTGTCTTGCTATTTCCTTTATACCAACAGAGACTTTCTGGTATGACAAAATTGGATCTGACTTTGGACCCTTACCAGATGTATGTCTGACATTGCATGGATGGCATGACTGTCTTTGCTTGTGACATGATATGTTTGGGTATCTGTCCAGATGACCTGTGATGAGGACACATGTATGCCAAGCTCCTAAGAAGTCTGAATACAAGAGCAAGGCTCATTCACAGAAATAAGTCCTACCGATGAGTTGGCGTTGCATGGATCTGTGTATATGGTGGGTCTCCATCGACTTCCTCTTGAAAGATGACCTAGGACTTAAGGTCTCAGAAGAGGAGTGGGATGGACACTGATACCTGGTGTCTGGGAATAGAGACACCAGCTCTTGCTGGTCAAAACAACATGATGTATTAATTGCCTTCCAGAGAGAGCTGATATTTCAGACCTCCCTGATCCTAGCCCCTGCACAGAAAAGCCCCTGTTCTTTTCTAAAAAAAAATATTTTTATTAAAATGATTTGTCTTAGTTTCAGAGGTAGAATATTATGATTCATCACTTGCATATAACACCCAGTGCTCATGATAGTTCAGCAACCAGGGATTTCGGTGTTCCTCAGTAATGGGACCCTCTTTAAGGAAAGTGTTGTAGGAACTTGACTGGAAAGCAAAGACTTGTGGTGACTGTGCTAATCTCTGCATCTAGACTTCCCAGTCTTATGCTTGAGCTACAGCATCCATCTGGTTGGCCTGGGTCTCTGACCTCCAGTCCAACCATCCCTGCTGTAGACTGCCTACCCCCACAGCCCCAATCTTGCCATCCTGGCCATTTGTCATGCCTAACAGGCACATTGTGCAAGGCAGTGGGTTTTGTAAACTGACTATTTGCATAGTCCTTCATCGAGGGGATCTTTGTAGGAAGAGGTTATCGGAAAGAGGGAGCTTGTAGTAAGAAACCAAGGACCTCCCCAAGGTGTTTCCCTTCAATTTAGACCCAAAGTTGTACATTGCCTTCCTCTCCATATTTACTACACTAAATGTGTAAGAGGATGACAGTTCACTGCCTTTCATAGTCTATATCCTGAAAGTCCTGTATTTTAGCTTTGTATTTCAGTAATGGGGCCATGTAGACCTGTTCAGTAAAGCAGGGAATTACTTTTAAAAATGGCCTCTTTGAAGTTGAGCCTCGTTGGCATTTCGCATGGAGCTCCTCAGACACCTACTGCCCTAGCTGCTGAACGTGCGTCCCTGTTCTGGCTTTGACATCAGTTCATTGGCCTGCTCCTTCCCGAGGCTGTTTCTCCCCATTAGGTAAAGGCCAGGATGCAATGAGTTCCAAATCTGGCCAACTTTTGCTGGTGGTGGTTGACGTGTTACTGGGATGAGGTCACATCTCAGCTCATCACTACAGAACTCACTTTGCACTTTGCAAAATGCATTAGCCTTTGCACGGCGTCTTGTTTTTACTTGTGCATTATAAATGAGGAGTAAGTCGGACCCAACCAGCAGGCTCTGAGTGAAGTTCATCTAGAGTTTTGGTACCTTCCACCTCTCCAGTGTCTCCCTGACTCTTCTTTTCGTTCCTGTGCCTTCACCTCCTTCGAGTGAAACTTTTTATAGCATTGAATTCCTTCTGCACCTAGAAGCACTATGGTACATTAGGTTCCCCAAGGGAAGAAGACACCAATGCCTTCATACAACATTATTTTCTATTAAATAGAATTCATTTACTTAATCAAGGGACAGAGTTCCTTCAGTTTACTAGGTGAGGGTGCAAAGTCTTGTACAAATATGAATAAATTGGGGTATGGGTACACTTCAGTTGGTGAAGTGTCTTCCTTTGGCTTAGGTCATGATCCTTGAGTCCTGGGATCAAGTCCCAAGTTGGGCTCCCTGCTCACTGGGGAGCCTGATTCTCCCTCTCCCTCTACCACTCCTCTTGCTCATACTTTCTCTCTCATTCACTCTCAAATAAATAATATGTTTAAAAAATATGGCTTAACTGAGAGGGATTATTAAAAGTATTTACTCCTTCATTGGAGGAGAGTTGCAAAGCTTATAGAAGCAGAAATAATATGAAACGGGTTATCAAAAGTATTATGGATCATCAAAATATTGGGGAAAAGCAGTGTCCAAGAACATAGAACTTTGGCATTATTGATGTACTGGCTGCTTATCAGTGATGGTGCATACATCTTCTAACATCGTGTCAGTCTTGGAAGTTTATAGGTTTCTAGGAATGTATCCATCTCTTCTAGGTTGTTAAACTTATTGGCATATAATTGTTGATAGTAATTTCTGACATTTGTTTCTATTTCCTTGGTGTTAGTCGTGATCTCTCCCCTTTCATTCATGATTTTGTTAATTTGGGTCTTCTCCCTTTTCTTTTGGATTAGTTTGGCCAATGGTTTATCGATCTTATTCTTTCAAAGAACCAGCGTCTAGTTTCATTGATATGTTCTACTGTATCTCTAGTTTCTGATTCATTCATCTCTGCTCTAATTATTTCTTGTCTTGTGTGAGGGGTTGGTTTAATTTTTGGTTGATTTTCCAGTTCTTTAAGGTGTAATGAGAGTTGGTGTATTTGGGATTTTTCATATTCTCTGACCACAATGCGACACTGGAACTCAACCACCATAAAAAGTTCAGAAGAAAATCAAACACTTGGAAGCCAAAGACGATCCTGCTCAAGAATCTGTGATCAACCAGGAAATCAAAGAAGAACTGAAACACTTCATGGAAACCAATGAGAATGAAGATACATTGATCCAAAACCTATGGGATATCGCAAAGGCAGTCCTAAGGGGGAAATACATAGCCATCCAAGCCTCACTCAAAAAAATTGAAAAATCCCGAATACATCTCACATCATTGGTATCAAGATAGCGATGAGTATGTTTAGCCCACAAGGATTGCCACAATGTAGCCAATGTGTCATCCATCTGCCATACAGCCATGCAGCCTTCTTCATTTTGATCTCCATGTTGCAAACAAATGAGAATTGTCTGTAAGTTCCACTGGGGTTATTGCATTCTACTGGGCTTGGCCAGGAGGTCAGAGACTCTTCCCACCAAACTGACACCCTCACTAACCCCATGGATCTTCTAAGCATATCTGAGAAGGGCCAACGTGAACCCATCCTTATCCTCCGATGTCCAATGGGTGGGCCTGGTGACAAGGTTCTCCATGGTAAAACACAGAATGCACCCACCATTTTGGTTTTGGCTGAGGATATGTAATCTTTCTTATTCTGTTAAAAAGAGAATTAAAAACAGAATGAGATTTCAGGGACTTTGTGGGTTGTCTATTCCAACCTCAACACTCGTTGAGTGTCTGGTGTCAAATATTGGAAGTCCAGCAGTTGTCCAGTGTCCTGGAGGTGGAGACCCACAGATGGGTTCCAGTAAGGCGCAGACCAACATCTAGCGTAGCATAAGTGGGAAATGAAATGATTCTTTCCATGGTTTGCATGTTCAGTGCACTCTATAGGCTTCTCCCTCACCTTTGGCTGAAATACGAGGCGTGGGGTGTGGCAATTCTGGCCACTCTCAGATCATAACAATCCAGTTTGGTCTCTTGCAGTGTCTCTTCCTCCTCACTCTCTGGGCTGACCACAGCCAACTATTCAGTAAGAAAGGATGGTAATGTTAGCTCTCTTACCACTAAAAGGGGGAAAATTTGAGGAAACAATACAACTCTCACAAGGCTGCTGGAGTTAAAATCTGATGCTACTACTTTCTGGGAGTGATGGGTGTCTACAGCTGAATTTTACCTTGGATGCACCTATAATTTCCAGGATCCTCTGGTGGGTCCCACCAACTGCTATTTGTTGGAATTGGGTTATCTCTCTTCTGTTGAATGTTCTCATCCATGGCCATCTTCAGATGGACCTATTCTCTTAACACTCACCCAGTCCTAGGGTTGGTGTTCTTAAGCAAGGACTCTTTCTAGATGACCAAAGAATGATTCTTTCTAGGAGGCTCCCCTTTGGCTCCACATCATCATGGTTCACAGCGTCCTTTCTTCAGAAGCCCTCCAATATCTTCAACTTCTACCATATTCTTTTCTCTGTCTGGCAAAACCTGAACGAGCCTGATGGGCCAATGATGGCAGAGCCAGCCCCAAGTGTCTTAGCAGGTCTTGCATGGATGAAGTAGTCTCTTAATTAAGGTCCTTGGTTCTCTCTCGTGGGCGATTGTGGCTCCCACAGGACAGGAGGGATTTCTGGTTGTCACTATGGGGGCAGGGAATGATACCCATCTGGTAGGTGTAGGATGGGCTTGCCGCTAGGCCCCTGCAATGCACAGGACAGCCCCCACAGAGGACGATCTGATTCCAAAGTCAACAATGCCAACAGGATCTAAGTCAAAGCATTGTCTCACTCATTTATTAGACGATTATTCTGCACCATTAGCTCTCACCTGGGGACAAGGTTGTTTCCAAGGGCACATTGGGCTACGTCTGGAAATATGTTTAGCTGTCCCAACTTGACGTTGGGGATGACATCTACAGAGTAGAGATTCACAGAATAGCCCCCAACAACAGAGTTCATAATGTCACTCAAGGCGAGGCTTAGAGACCTTGGTTTAATATATAGGGGATGCTCATGGTGCCTTTCAAGCTGATCCCAGATGGCAACTTTGAAGGTAAGCAGAGAACACAGATTCTGAACTCCCTTGGTATGAATGAACTCCCTGGACACTCTCTGGATATGAGTCCCAGCTTGGGCACATCTAACTCTGTCTATGATCTTAGCTAGTGGACATATTACTTCATCATTCTGCATCTCTAAGACCTTTGTTTGTTTGCTTCTGTGTGCTTTGTGAGGTTCGGCGCTGAAGATAATTGGATGGTACATGTTGGTGAAGTCTATAGAATTGCCTGGCCAAGAGTGAGCGTTTCAGAAGTGTTACCCTGTTAGTAGCTTTGGGAGGTACCGGGAGCAAAGGCAGGCATTAACATCCCTCACACACAAAAGCACAGCTCTCAGGAGATAGACCCTCCATTGTCAAATCATCCTACTGGCCAACGTGTATTAAATTTCTCTTTTCCTGCCTCTTCCCTCATTCATTAAATGGAATCAGATCATGCCACTCTCAGGATATTAAAGCGAAGGTAGAATAAAGCAAACAGAAAGAAGGCTGTCTTCCCATTGCACTTGTGAGTATTAGCATCTTTATCATCCCTTTTAATTATAACTCATTGCCATTGTCAGCCACAGTGCATGTTACATGTCTTCTCCTGGGTTTTAATCAGTGGCTGGCATCATTCAAACTTGTTTACTGTTATTAGCACTGAGGGGGATATGATCTTCGCGTCTTCCTCTGAATACTGCCTCCCGAGGCAGAGACCTTATTTCCTTGTGGGTTTCTGCACCTGGAAATTCCAAAACTTCACCTCATCGATTTCCATCTTGCTTGTAAGAGAACACACCATTCTGTGGAAACCCCAAATATGGCCAGCAGCCACAGGCACTGTGGGAATGCAGGTCTGCCTCGCCTTCGAGGATTGAAGAGGAAAGGAGAGGCAGGGAGGAAGTTTTCTACTCTCCCATTACTGGTCTGACCCGGGAGATGGGTGATTCCACCATGTTTGATGAAGCGATGAGAGAAGCCAACGAGGAGGCCATCTCCCAGACAAAACTCATCTCCTCTGATTCTGTTCCCTTACAAAATAAGCAAATAAATACAGGACCATTTTCTTCTTACTTTCCGCCCTAGAATCCATGCCAGCCTAAACCAGGTGCCAGTCTCTCAGGGAGAAGAGGACTATGCCAAGGCAGGAGGCTAAGTGAACTGGTAGACCCTGGAGTTCAACCCTGGACTTTTCAGCAAGCCCCACACATCTGGGGCTGCATTACCTGCCTAGAGGTGATCCTTCCCCACCTCACCTGACAGCAGGTGCCTTCTTGGAGGGAGGCTCCCCAACCCTCCCTTCCCTCGCCCTATCCTTATCATGTGCTATGTATTTTCTTGTTAATATATTTATTGTCTCTTTGACCCAACATAATTGGTTTGTATACTGCCTTACCCTCAGGGGCTAAATTATTCCTTGGAAACCAGACCGCCTTCCTCAAAGAATGTTGAATTACAGAACTGAATGTTTGAAATAGCGAATACATGAAAGTCAAGAATGAATATGTCCATTGTCTTGTCTTCCTTTTATATGTAATTCTCATTCTTCTTCTTTTATTACTCATTTAATTTGTGTGCAGTTCTTCTTTTCTGAGGATCGTTGACTTGATCTTTTGGTATTCAGAAATTTCAGCGAGGTGTGTATAGGTATGAGAATTATTTTTATGGCAGACAGGTCTCCCCTTAGACACTTATTTCCTATGGAATTGGGAAAGATTCCAGTTCATTTTTTTTTCTTGGCAGTTTCCTCCCATCTGGTCTTTATACTCTTGTCTTTGAAAACTCTCCCAAATTCCAAAAGTGTTATGTTTAAAGTGTTTTTTCCCTAACTTTCTTGTGTACTTTCTATCTGCTTTGTCTTTTATATTACTTCCTAGGAAATTAATTTTCTGTGTAATTTATAACTCCAGCTAGTATTTTTTTGGGGGGAATTTAGAAAATCTTATAAAGTGGTAAGATAAAATTTTATTTTTTATGTTTAAAAAAATCCAAGAGCCTTTCCAGAGTCCCTTTTCCTAGCATCCCTGTTTATGTAATAAATGTTGCTTTTTAAATTTTTATTTTTAAAAACATTTTTTTTATTTATTTGTCAGAGAAAGAGAGCACACAGAAGCAGGGGGAGCAGCAGGCAGAGGGAGAAGCAGGCTCCCTGCTGAGCAGGAAGCCCGATGTGGAACTCGATCCCAGGACCCTGAGGTCATGAGCAGGGCTGAAGGCAGAGGCTTCACCAACTGAGCCACCCAGATGTCCCAATGTGTCATTTTTTTTAAAAAATGCTCATAATAATTAATATATTTTCAGGGATTATATGAGATTAATTGTGTTTTCTTCAGGTCTCCATTATCCTCCAAAACCTGGTATTCAGTTCTTTGTGTCTTTTTTAAGAATTTCTTTTTTTAGAGCAATGGTAGGTTTGTAATAGAACCGAAAGGAAGAGAGCAATGTCTCCCCTGCCCTCCCCCTTCAGACACGCAGAGCCTCCCTCATCATCAGGACCCACATCAGAGTAGCTCATTCTTACCAAGGATGAACCTCCATTGGCATGACATCATCACCCAGAGCCTGTCATTTATTTTAGCGTTCACTCTTGCTGTTGATAGTCTAAGCATCCCCATCCTAATAAAATCATGCACAGTTTCCCTGCCCTACAAACCCGCTGTGTTCTGCACATTCATACCTCTCTCCCCCTTATCACTTGCAACCGTGGATCACTTCACTGTCTTCATCGTCTTTCCCTTTGCCGACTGTCGTAGAGTTGAACTCATACATGCGTACATACCCAATCATACAAAAGGTTTAAGGTCTTTTCATATTGGCTTCTTCCACTTACCAATATGCATTTGGGATTCCTCTGTGTCTTTCAAGGCTTGATAGCTCATTTCTTTGAGTGCTGAATGATATTCCATGATATGGATGGACCCCCCCCCACCATTTTTGTATCCATTTACATAAAGAAGGATGAACTTAGTTGACAAATAGTTAAATAAGTAGTAGTAAAAATATGGAAGGCACATGAGTGCTGACTCTTACACAGATAGGCTGAATAATCTAACAGATGAATCAGAAATTATATAGAAGATGTGGTCCATATATACAATGGAATTCTACGCCTCCATCAGAAAGGATGAATATCCAACTTTTGTAGCAACATGGACTGGACTGGAAGAGATTATGCTGAGTGAAATAAGCCAAGAAGAGAAAGTCAAGTATCACATGGTCTCACTTACTTGCGGTGCATGAGGGGTAACCTAGAGGTCAGTAGGAGAAGGAAAGTAAATGGGAAGTAGGGTAATCCAGGGAGAGAAACGAAACAACAGAGACTTTGGACACAGAAACAAACTGAGGGTCTTGGAGGGAGGGGGTGGAGGGATGGGAGAGCCTGGTGTTGGGTACTGAGGGACACCTAAAGCGTGGAGCACTGGGTGTGGGGAATGGGGAATGAATCTTGGAACACTGGAAAAAAAATTAAGTAACAATAAAAAATATATATATTTAAAAAAAGTTAAAAAAACATCTCTTGTAATTTAGGGGCACCTGGGTGGCTCAGTTAGTTAAGTGTGTGCCTTCAGCTCAGCTTACGATCCCACTGGGGTTTGGGGATTGAGCCCCATATGGAGTCCAATGTCCGGCTCCCTGCTTAGTGGGGAACCTGTTTCTCCCTCTCCCTCTGCCGCTCACCCTGCTTGTGCTGTCTCTGTCAAATAAATTTAAAAAAAATGTTTTTTTGAAAAGAAAAAAAAAGAAAAAAAGGAATTATATACTCAAAGGAGCGTGACATACAAATCAGTCACTGTGTTGGCAATACACTAATTATAATAAAGAAGAGGGCTTGAACCTTTTGTGTTCCTGCTCATTCAGATCCCTTCAAAGCCCATAGTAATTTATTTTCAATATCTTGCTATGAGGCAACTTTTAATCCTTAAAGAGGGATTTATATTTGAACATAGCCGAGATTCCATTGAGTAAAGTCAGTGCCCAGATTGTCTAATGCACTTTTACTTCAAAAACAAGGTGCAGCTCCAATACATGGAAGGTTGGTTGAAATCACTATCGAGGCACATTGAAAAGAGAAAATCAAAGTGCTTTGCATAACCTAAGTGTCACACACACACAGCATCCTAAATTGGCTACTCTAAGGGCTGGCTCTCATTGGGAGCTCAGATTTCCACCCTGCTGGTTGTCCCAAAGCTCTGTTTGCATCCTCACCTTTTAAAAGTCTATTGAATGAAGTGGTTCCTGATTATTTCATGCATCTCCACAAAATTTTGCCCAGTGATACCGTTGCTGGTAACCAAATGCAGGCACCTGCTTGGTGTGAAAATCTAGCTAATCTGTTTTCCATTGAATTTAGGATCCCCCCACCCAAATGTTTTGAATAATTAAAAATTGCCTAACACCATTTATGTAGAGATAACTCTGAATATTTCATGTGGGCAGATGCATTGCTAAGGGTACAATAGCAATTGCCGTAGGCTTGTAGAGAGTTATTGTACATGTAGAGGAGCAATCAGAAACAAGGGACTTGTAGGTGAGCGTCACACAGTGGATGTGAGTAGAGACATGGCTTGTGTGCATGGACAATTCCATTACACCGTCTGGGAATGAGTGGATTCAGGGCTGTCAACTGCTGATGTTGTAGGGAAGTGTGCAGATGTAGGGGATTCCTTGGTATTTTCTTCAATGGCAGAATAGGTAATCGAAGGACACTCATCAGCAGCTATAGATAATGGGACCATAGGAAGGAATACAATAGATCTAGAAGGCAGATTGCTCAACATTCATGCTGCAATTAAATCGACACTGATTGGACAATAAAAGACCCGTGTTTAAAATATAACATGCAGAAACAAAAGGTCATAGAGCATTGATACTCAGTGCAAGGTGCAAACATAAACAGATATTCCTCTTCCTGCCATGATGTCAAGACCTAGGGTGTCTCCAACCTCAGAGAAACACCTGTTCTTCTCTTAGCTTTTCTTCCCCACGCAGGTGATGACCAGTATTTGGATTTTATGCAAATCACTTCCCTGCTTTTTCCTTATATCTTTCCCATGTCCATATAGGCATTGCCGATCATGACATTTAAATTTTACACCTTTGGGGACTTTAAATGCATGGAGATTTATATTGTTTTCTGGTGTGTTATTTTTAGACACAGTGTTGATTAAAGTCCGTATATGTCCATGTACCTATCTATCGCATTCATTTCCATCCTGTATATTCCATTGTGTGGATACCTTACTTGGTGTTTCCCCAGTTTATCATTAATAGGTCCGAGTGTTATTTGCAACCCTGGCTGTTACCAACTTTCACATTGCAAGCATTCCTGGAAATACACCCTCATTTCTCAAGAGCAAGGGTCTGCTGAGGCTTATGCCCATTATGGAATCGCTGCTTTAAATCTACCTTAAATTCAGACCGAGCCATTTTCCAATATGGAAATCAGCTTTTACACCAGCAGCCTTTAGTCTGCACGAATATTTGGCAGCATGAGAATTTCATTTTTCTTTTCCTGTCTAGTGTGTGTACATGGAAACCCACCGTGTTTATCATTCTTGTTTCCTGAGGTTGACGCACGTCCATTTATCTCTTGACCCTTCCTATTTCCTGTTTGATGAGCCATCTTTCTGTCATCAGTTTTTTTTTTTTTAATGAGGTCATCAGTCTTTTTCTTATTGATTTATTTTGATTAGAGGGCATTCTCAATTATATACATTAAAAAAGTGTTCTATCCTCTGCCATGCCTTTCTCTATGTTTAAGGCTGTCCTTTCATGAGCTACTGTTTGTAAAGTGAGTTTGTTGACTTTACAATATTTATTGGAGCTCTAAGATGTCTTTCAGAAAGAAAGAAAGAAAGAAAGAAAGAAAGAAAGAAAGAAAGAAAGAAAGAAGAAAGAAAGAAAGAAAGAAAGAAAGAAAGAAAGAAAGAAAGAAAGAAAGAAAGAAAACAGGGAGGGAGGGAGGGAGGGAGGAAAAAGAAGGAAGGAAGGAAGGAAGGAAAGAAAGAGGAAGAAATAAAGACAGACGATATATTTTCCTCTCCAAAGATAAGAACAGATCTTTCTAGAATATCTTCAAAACGTTTTTTTAAAGATTTTATTTATTTATTTGACAGAGAGAAACACAGTCCGAGAGGGAACACAAGCAGGGGGAGTGGGAGAGGGAGAAGCAGGCTTCCCGCCGAGCAGGGAGCCCGATGTGGGGCTCCATCCCAGATCTCCCGGATCATGACCTGAGCCAAAGGCAATCGCTTAACCAAGTGAGCCACCCAGGCACCCCTTAATTTTTTTTATTAAAATTCACATCAGCTAAATTCTTTTTAATTTATTTTATTTTTTCAGTGTTCCAAGATTCACTGCTTATTCCCCACACCCAGTGCTTTGTATGGTGTGGATAATGGGTACAATTTATTTTTCCATATAGACAACTCAACATCACAATATCATTTACTGAAATAAAATGCATACTGTATTGCTACAATTCTACTTGTTCCTGTGTGTATCTGTATGCCAATATATTTTCTCAGACATTATATTTTATAATAATTTACAATATATAGTATAATGTGCTTTTTTTTCTTGTTCTTTTAAAGAGTATCTTACCTGTTTTTCAAACTTTCCATTTTCCTATACACCTTAGAATCTCCCCCTTGGGAAAACAAACATCTGATTTTTAATTAAGAATTTAATCACTTACTTACTTATTTTACACAGAGAGGGAGTGCGTGAGTAGGGGGAGGGACAAAGGGAGAAAGACAATCTCAAGTCGGGCATAGAACCTGCCACAGGACTCGATCTCATGACCCTGAGATCATGGCTGGACCCAAACCGAGAGTCACTGGCTTAACCCACTGAACCACCCAGGTGCCCCTCATTAATGACTGTTCTTATCTTCATTACTTCCTTCTCATTAATTTTACAGTTTTTGTACTTACTATCCTCTTGAAATAGAGCCTATTTTATTAATGTTCCAATACCCTCATTTTCTAATATGTTAAATATACCTGTAAATTTTGCTCAGGGAACGCATTAGCAGCATTCCCCAGATTGGGTGATACTTTTACTGTTCATAGGAAATATTATGTGATTTCCATTATGAGTTTTTCTTTCACTTGTGAATTTTATCAGGGCTAATTCTTTAGATTCCAAATATATGAGTTTTCCTAGTTATGCTTATTTAACTTTATTTCTTGTCAATGGGTTTTGCATCCTTGAGGAAACTATGTTGCAGTAGTTGGTAGAAATATTGTATAGGCACTAACAACTCAGGCTGTTGAATTATATAGCATACATATTCTATTACTTTATCAATAGTTTGCATTTTCTGTCATTTACTAGAGTAAATCTCTTAAATTTTCCCATTATGGTTATGGAATTTTCTCCCCTTTGTTTATATTTTTCTATACTTTCATTTTGCATGTTTTATGTGCTTATCAATTTAGGGGATAGTTTCTAGAATTTTTATACATTACGAGAAATTGAAATTCTTAGTATGATGTGATCCTTTATTTCTGATGGTGCTTCATGCCTTAATGTCTGTCTAACTCAGTGTTAATATTGCTACATTTTTAGTCATTTCTGTCTATTTCCATGTTTTTACTTCTGGCCTTTCTGCCTTCTCATGTTTTTTGTTTATTTGTTTATTATTTTATTATTACTTTTATTGTGTTATGTTAGTCACCATAAAATACATCATTAGTTTTTGATGCAGTGTTCCAAGATTCGTTTGTTTATGTACAACACCCAGTGCTCCATATAATACTGACTGACTCGTGTTTTAATAGGATGTTTTATAGGTACATGTTTTAATTGTATGTTTTATGGGTAGTACATATCAGGGTCTGATGCTTTTTGCTTTTGTAACTGTAGATTCACTTATATTTACATTTCCTTTTTGATATATTTGGGTTTAAATCATTTTTCCTAAATTTGTGCTTTTATTAACCCACTTCTATATTTTCCTGTCCTTTTTTGCTTTCTTGCTTTCCTGTAAAATGCTGATTTTTAAGTCATCTTATTCCTTTCCTCCCCACCCCATGTTAGAAATTAAAACATTGGGTGGCTCAGGCATTAAGTGTCTGCCTTCGGCTCAGGTCATGATCCCGGAGTCCCGGGATTGAACCCCGCATCAGGCTCCCTGCTCAGTGTGCCCTGCTTCTTCCTCTCTCACTCCCCCTGCTTGTGTTCCCTCTCTAGCTCTGTTTCTCTGTCAAATAAATGAAATCTTTAAAAAAAGAAATGAAGACATTTTGATTGTAATCTTGTAATGGAGAAGGCTAGAAGTTATAACAGGGGCCGTAAATATAATCACTAATTTTAATTAACATGATTTCCACTTTTCTGGAAATACTATCTAATTAGTATATTATATCTCCTTATTCATCCACCTAACTTACCTGCTTTTACTGGCATTTGATTTTGTGCATGTGTGTGTTTTTAGGAATCTCATGGAAAACATGTTTATTTGACTTAGTCTACATTAATTTTGATTTTCCCACAGCCATATCATTTCCTTGTTCATTACTCTTGTACCTCTAACCTTATGTGTGAGCATTCTCTTAAAAAAAACCCAAATGATGATCTAAAATATGTTTTCAGAGCACGTGAGCTTTTGAAATCCTCAAATAGCTTGATGAAAATGTCTTGACAGGCCCTTCCTCTTGAAGAATATTCTTGCTCAAATTTTAATTTTTAGTTATTTCTTTCTAGCCATTAGAGAGAAATCTTTCTCCTCTTCTCTGGAGTCCAACAGAATTTAACTGTCCCTTTAAGAGTTACTTCTTTGAAAATAATACAGTCCCTCGATCTCATTCCCATGAAGTTTTTAAGATTGTTTGCCTTAGAGTTTCCACAGTGCTAACTCTGATGCAGTGAGATATTGCCTTCTTCTCATGTATCTGATTGAATAACTTAATCACCTTCGACTTCTACAAGACTTTTTCTTAAGTTCTGAGAATGCTTCATCATGACCTCTTCTACCATTGTTGTATTTTCTGCCTTCTTTTCTATTGGTGGGCAACTTGCACATAGCTTAGACTTTATCCTTGTGGTCCCATGTTTACTCTTTTTGTTTGTATTTTCACCTAATTTCATTTTCAAGCTTCCTTCTGAATATTTTCCTTCCAGACCTTCATTCTGTTTCACGACGTCTCCTTTCTTGTGTATCCAATGTGTGGCTAAGCCAATGTGTCCAATCCATCATTTTGTAACATAGTTTCTTTTATACTTCAGGAATTATTTTAGGACCCTCCTTATAATTTCCACATTTTGGAGTTCTTAATTTTGTCTTTTCTTGCATATATTCTTCCTCATGTCTCAAGTGCTACCTTTTATATTTCCATTATCTCGAATGCCCATGGTTCTGTTTCTCGTCCTTGTTCATCTCATTGTCTGATAGCTTCATGACCTGAATATTGAGATGATGCACATTTTAGAAATTCTTATATGACTTTCTCTATTTCTAATGCTGTTTTTATATTATTTTTTTGGTACCTTTCCATGACACATTCTATAGTGTCTTCTCACCTGTGCTCACATACACTCCTTTTCCCTTCAGCTTTGTGTAATCTGTCCTTTAGCTTGAATCTTTTTTTTTTTTTTCATTCCTGTGATCCTGTCATCTAAAATTTCCATTTGGTCTTTTATGATGTCTCTACCCGCCCCCCTTCACCCCCATTTTAACAGTAAATTTTCAATGTCTTTTTTGTAGTTCTTTTTACATTCTTCCAAAATGGTTGGGTTATCATATATGTCTCATCATGACATGATTTCAATCTTTGTACGGTCTCTTTCTCAGGACTGTTACTACTGCTTGGTCTTAGCAGTGGCTTCTTGTTTCTTTCTTTATGTGCTTGGCCATCATTGTGAACTGGTCATGGTTGTGGAAAAGGAACTACTTATAGTAATAAATTGATGCTGGGGTTAATGACCTCTTTCTCTAGGACAGACACCTAAGGACATTAGAATTTCATATTATTTCATCCACCAAGATCTGCCCTTCTCTGAATTGTTTAGGTGTTGTGGAGGTGGGCTGCATGGTCCCACAAGTCTGAATTTTCTTTTGTTCTGTGCCTTACCTGAGAGTGAAACCCTGGAGGGAGGGAAATATTAAGGTGACTCTATCAACTTTGTATACCTTTGGGAGATGCTGGGGCTTGACTCCTTACACATAGTGCTGGGCAAGCTACAGCAGTTCCCTCCACATTGGAAAATGTCCCCAGGCAGAAGCTACTGTGTGTGCTCGCCATCCTACTGGTCTACCTGCCTACAGCATCACTTTCTCCTTGGTGTTGGTACTGGGATCTCTAAGTATGACTTTAGCCTTGAAATTTTTTAAAGATGTTTTATTTAATCATGCAAATTTGAACTTGTTCTCCATAAGGCGGTTGACTTGAATTACCTAGTCTGTTACTACAAGATGTAGATGTCTGATTTATTCTAATTTTAACACATATGAGAAGGTAGGAGATACCAGTTTATAGAGATAATACGAAATATTTTATTAGAGCTATATTCTCTTAAGAGCAGAGAGAATTACTGCTTTGTTTTACAGGCTTTAAACAGGCAGTCTTGTTCCTAACAACTCAAACTTCAAAGAAATTTCAGACAGTTAATCATCATTTAACAAGACAGCACATGCAACTTGGATTTTAATTAGGATTTATGTTAGAGTTATGGATGAGAAGATATTTTCATTAACATTTCTCTGGGAAACACTGAGTCATACTCTTGGTTTTTCACAGATTTCTTTACACTTTTCAATCACTATTTGAGTGTTTCCTGGGAAATGTGAGTTCGGTTATTCGAGAGTGTTTGATCTTTTAAAGTGCCTGATTAAAAGCCATTTTAGAAATACACTCACAAGTGTTTTAAATAGGAATTACAAAAGCTAGTGCTTCATTGAAAATTCAGGTATTTAAATTTTCCCAATCACAATAGTCTCCTTCCTATTTGCATAATGTGATGTAAGATCATTGACCTTAAAGATCAATGACAGTTATTACCAGTTGTTTATGAGTACGTCTGATTTAAATCTATCCTATGGAAATAATGATAGCTACTTTGCAGAGTTATCATGACCAATAAATGAGATAATGCCTGTAAAGAACCTGGCTAGCTTCTTTGTATATAATAATTACTCAATAAATAATAGTCCTATGATTATAGGGCTGCTGATCAGTCCAGTAGCAGTGAATTTATGTTTGAAATCCAGGCATAATATGAAATAATGATGGTATACTTTATGCCAAAATTATAATTTCCCGGGATAGTAACAATAATATATTTTTTAGGAATGCAAATTAGGCTTTTATATTGATAATTTTGAGTATTTGATTCTGCTTGGACTCCTTTCAAAGTTTAGTTGCCTTTACTACCAACTTTGAAAATTTTCGGTCTTGAGTATGCTTGAATAGCAATGAATTTCAATTCAGTAGAAGAGAGATGTGTATATCATGTTCACCCATGCAAATAAAGTTTGTAAACTGACTCAGTGGAGTCTGGACAAAACTTTCATCAATTGCTCGATGTAAGGCAGAAAGAAGAGCAAACTAAAATGTGATCAAGATATTCATACTTTAGAAGGGGGAGCATTTCAAAATATTCATATTTTTCAAGACTACTCATAGCATAAGATATTCAATGATCTGTCATGGATAATTAGGGTTTTTACTTGTTTGTCTTTATTTCCAGTTCATCACAGAAAGGTACTCTGGTATATGAATGCGTACATTATGTAGTAATAAATCTGATAAAATACAAACTCTCTGCATTGAAAACTATCACCGACAGAAATTAATGAAGACTTCAGCAAATGGGGGAATACATATGTAGTATATGCACATACATATATATTTATGTATGTTACATGTATTAAATATACATGCATAACACACATATATTTACTTTTATATGTTTACATATTATATGTATTCTATTTTTCTATTATATATATACATATATATGTATTTCCTATTCATAGGAACATCATGGGATTATGAGTCAATATTTTTAAGATGATCCCTTGTCCTGAAAAGTAATAAAGGACTAAATTTCATCAAATAAAATAATCGATTGAATTTTGTGAAAAGCCTGAAAATGATTCTTTTTCAATTTGGCATGTATTTGCTGAAGTTCAGTTAATTTCTGTGTATACATCCTTCAGACATCCAGAGAACATCTGCTTCATGTAAGAGCAACATGCCAGATATCATAGACTGACTATTTGTGCCCAAAAATTCAGGTGTTGAAATCCTGACCCCCAGTTGGATGCTATTAGGCAGTGGGGTGTGGGTTCACCCCATATGGGAGCTCATTAAGTCATGAGGGAATAGCCTTATGAATGGGTTGATACCCTTATAAAAGAGACCCCAGAGAGCTCCCTTATGCCTTCCTTCATGTGAGGACATAGTAAGAATATGGCTGTCTATGAACCAGAAGAGAGCCTGCCCCAGACACTGAACTTCCTGGCACGTTGATCTGGGACTTCAGGCTCTAGAACTGCGAGAAATCAAGGCCTGATGCTTATAAGTGCCCCCTCCCACCCCAGTCTGTGGTATTCTATTATAGCAGCTGATCAGAATGACACACCAAGTGTGTGCCTATAGACTGGTTCAAGAGAAGGCACTTGGGACCAATGAGCAGGGAACAAAACCAACTTTAAGGATGTGGTGGACCTCCAGTGAACGAATCCACCATGGCCTTTCCATGAGCTGTCAGATAATGAATTGATTTTTGAAACAAATTACTTTGTGCGGTGATGAAAAGATGGTGCCCCGTGTTCTAGTTTTTTGAACCACATGCCCATAAATCTGTAGTGGGTTTTCTTACCCTTGGGTGGGATCATTCTCTGTAGTGGAAGCAGTCCTCTGCAGTGTAGAGTTATGAGCAACGCCTTTGACCCAGTAGAGTCAGTAACACCACCATCCCACTTTCTCCCTCAGTTGAAAAAACAAACAAAAATTCTCCAGACAACGTTACATGTCCTGGGGGAGATGACGAAATACACAGCATCAATAAAAAGATTTAGACTATGTTTTATGTGGACAAGAACTATATTGAATGAGTGGTTTTCTCTCGCCTGAAACTATATAATGCGAACTGTTAGAACAACAGAGTCTGTATAAAGTGAGACAAATATTGTTCAATACTAAATCCGGTTTCCACCCCAAAAAAATGGGATTAGTTTTCCCCATCAAGTCTTTTATTTTATTAGCATTCTTTAAAAAGGAAACAATTAGAACACAGCATACTGTTGATGGTATGCCTGGTTATAAGATTTGTTTATTGAGTTTTGTTGTGAAATCCAGTTATAAGTAGTCATCAAGAACTATTTAAGTGATGCGGATTCAGAAGTTTGTTTCAATAGTTTGAAATCTTGAAGCGCAAAAATATGGCACAAAGTAGATGATTATCAGGAATCTCTTAACACAATGTGATTTTATTTCTTTTTTTAGTTATTGATTTTTAAAAATTTTGAGTGTAGTTGATACACAGTGTTACTTTATTATTAGGTATGCAACTTAGTGATTTCACTATAGTATTAAATGTTATACTATGTAGCTACATAGTTATACAGTGTAGCTACCATTGGTCCCATTACAGCGACTACAATGTCATGGACTATGTTCCTTATGCTGTCCTTTGTATCCCTACGACTTACTCATTCTAGAGCTGAAAGCCTCCATCTCCCTCTGCCTTTTGCCCATTTTGCCCACCTGCCAACCCCCACCTCTCTGACAACCATCAGTGTCTTCTTCACATTTATAATTCTCATTCTGCTATTTTTGTTTATTGATTCATTTTTTATATTCCATTTATGAGTGAAATCACATGGTATTTTTCTGTCTCAGTCTAACTCATTTCACTTAGTATAATATCCCCACCCATGTTGTCTCAAATGGCAAGATGTCAGCCCTTTCGTGGCTGTGTCATATTCCATTGTATGTACACCACATTTTTCTTTTCCATTCATCTTTCAATAACATGGGTTATTTCCATGTCTTAGCTACTGTAAATAATGCTGCAACAAGTGTGGGACTGCATGTATCTTTCTGAGTTAGTGTTTTCATTTTCCCGAGTAAGTTCTCCATAGGGAAATTATGGGATCGTATGATATGTCTGCTTTTAATTCTCTGAGGACCCTCCATCCTGTTGTCCTCAGTGACAGCATCACTTTGCATCCCCACCAACAGTGAATGAGTGTTTCTTTCTTTACATCCTCGCCAACAATTGTTTCCTATCTTCTTTTTTTTTTTAAGATTTTATTTATTTATTTGACAGAGAGAGAGATCACAAGTAGGCAGAGAGGCAGGCAGAGAGAGAGGAGGAAGCAGGCTTCCTGCTGAGCAGAGAGCCCGATGCGGGCCTTGATCCCAAGACTCTGGGATCGTGACCTGAGCTGAAGGCAGAGGCTTTAACCCACTGAACCACCCAGGCACCCTGTTTCCTATCTTTTTAATGTCAGCTGTTTCGATAGGTGTGAGGTGTTAGCTCATTGTAGTTCTGATTTTTATTTCCCTGATGAGGAGTGATGTTGAACATCCTTCCATGTGTCCATTGACCATCTGTACCTCTTCTTTGGAAAAATGTCTGTTCATGTCCTCTGCCCATGTTTCAATCAAATTGTTTTATTTATTTATTTATTTATTTATTTTTTGGTGTTCAGTTGTATAAGTTCTTCACATATTTTAGATAACAATACTTATCAGATATATCATTTACAAATATCTTTTCCTCTTCAGTAAGTTATCTTTTTGTTTTCTTAATAATTTCCTTTGCTGTGCAAAAGCTTTTTATTTTGATGTAGAATGTCATCTTTAATTCAGAAGCATCTGATTTATTTTACAATTATTTACCTAGGAATGTTCATTAAATTTCTGAGTAAAAATAAATTCTACCCAGTATGCAATGGATATGTATTTGTATTTCTACCAGTGTTTCTTTTCTTCTTCTTCTTCTTTTTCAGCTTCAATAAGGTTTAAAATTGGCTAACCTGTCTTCCTGACCCTTAGTCTCCCTATGAGGTCTGGCATATCTAGAAACTAATGAATGGTGAAACAATTTTATTTTCCGTCCATTCTCTTCTTTATGATCTATGTAATTAGACAGAAAAGAAATTAAATTCCACAATCACTTACCTTATAAAAGAATTGTATTTCACTACTTATATTGGAACAGAAATGGATTATGGAAAAATGCTGGGCCTTTCTCTTGAGTTCAGTTCTGTTAATGTAAATTTAATCCTCCCCTATATGAGACAAGTTATTGAGAAAAGAATGTAGATATGTCTTAAAGTATATTTAATAATATTGTTTATATTCATGAGGAAGATATAAGGCAATATTATTGGACACATTTTTAAAAATATTTGAATACCATAATAAGGTAGAAAAAAAATCATAGTTCTATGAAATTATTCATCTTTATCATCATGAGAAAAACATACAATCAGAACACACTACCTTAGGGCATGTTTCCAATAAGTAGAGGGCTAGGGAGCTAGACAGATTTAAGTGTTGTCTTCTGTCTTTCTCAAAAGGCTATGGAGACTTAGAAGGAAGTACCTTAAACATATTGCACAAAGATCTTGATGAACAAAATTATTTGTGTAGTCTAAAGCAAAGGGTGTTGATTTGGGAGGGAGTCTGTCCAATTTCAGAAGCTATAATATAAGCATAACAGCCACGAAAGGGGCTCATTTATTTTCTTCTTTGAGAGCAATAAAAGAAAACCACATTAACAGAAGGGTAAGACTCTTCAGTGTATATTATCCCCTCTTGAAGAATGAGTTAAGTGATTTCACAGCAGGAGAGAAGTATATTTGTAAGAAGTTCCGTTACTTACCAAGTGAGTTTTCTCTGTACTATGTTTTCATGGAATGAGAAACATGGAAAACTTTAGTCTATGTATTTCCGTGGTGCTTACTCATTTTGCTGTAAGAGCTCTACCTCAGGCTTCATGGTTTTGATGGTCCAGTCTCCATGGCATGGCCTTTGCTAACAAGGCAAGACATGACCCATTTGTGTCTACAATTTAGCATGTAGCATCACAGTGACAGTGTATGTTTGTTGGAAACTTTGCAATTGTTAACATCAAGGAAGGTACCTATGAGAGGGTGCTTTTGGTTTGAAATTACACAACAATCCATAGATGTTGCTTTTTGCATTTACTGGAGTTCTCAGTCGCCTATCCCTTTTTCTATTGCCAACAGACCTTCTCAGAAGGGACATGTCAGTTGTGTGCTCCATGAAGAGTGGATTGATCTGACTTTGTACTTGGGTGGTGTGCCATTAAGGAAGAGGCAAGGGGAAAGAGAGGCTCTGCAGCTGAAGGTCCATGTTGCTTCTGTTGGAGTCTTGTCTTACTATTAAAAATTTTAAAATATGAAGGTTCTGCTAAGATATAGAAAGTAGCTTATTCCTTTAACATATAGTATTTTTTAAATCTTTTGTCAAGCCATTTATGGTCTTATTAAACAATTGTGTAGCATTATTTCTCTCCAAAATGACTTCTGTAGAATGATAATAAAGTCTGCATATTTTGTTAAATTATAATAAATTCATATTATACAACACTTGCAGTATTTCAAGGAATTTAGATTCATTGTTTGTCTTTTCTCCTTTGTGAATTTGAATCAGTATATCCCCTCACCTTACTCATTTTAGCTCTTGATCTACTATATCCTGCAGAAGAATTTTAAATTTATTACGATGTCAGTCAATATAATTCAGGGAAGGAAAAACTCATGAGTTTATTTTCTCTTTGAATTCATGGTTTCCCTTTCCTCCTTATTTTACTTTCCCTTGAGCCTCTCCAACTACCATTTCTCCTCACTTGACTTATTTCATGACTTTGGATTGAAATTGAACTTGTCTTTCTTTTACGGACTGTCTCTCAAGCCTGTCCCTTTTGCTGCATCCACAAATGTGTTTCAGATATCCACATCTGAACCATTTTTCCTTTAAGCAGGTCAGGTATTTGTTCTTATTTCTGAAAAATTAATTGAATTTGTTATTGAAACTTCAATATATTAAAAGGCACGTAGGGAATTACCTGTTTACACTCCAATACACCTTGTACGCAGGTCTCCCAGGAAACACCACTGTTCCTCCTGTCTACAGAATTCTTCTAGAGGTATTTGTAATGAATCAGCATTTAAATGCCAGTTTGTAATATACTCTCGCTAACATTTTGCTTTTCTGCACTTAATAACATAAAATCAAGATGCCCTGTTTTGATGTATATAAATCTACTCTGTTTTTCAGAGATGTTCTGTGGCAGCTGGGCAGTTATGGACCTAATCATAATTCTTGACCAGCTTAGGTTGTTTCTAAACACTGGCGACTATGAACCATGGTACAGTAGAAACAGTCTCTTGGAGTGAGGATTGAGTTCCATATCTGCCTTAAATGTATATAGATGCTGGAATATTTACAGAGTTTAAGAGGTTTAACCAATTTTGGTTTTAGCCATGACCTATGAAAGCCCATCTTGGCCACATTCTTGCCAACACAATATATTATAAAATGTATAATTTCTGCATATCCTAGGTCAGTAAACTTCTACAAAGGGGCAGATAGTAAAATATTTGAGACCTATGGACCATATGGTTTCTGCCCTAACTGCTCTGATCTGTCATTGTAGTTGGGTAGCTCCATAGATGACAGGTGTGGCTTTGTTCCAGTCTCTGTTTGCAAAAGCAGGTGGCATCTTGGATTTGGCTTATGAGCCATAGTTTGCTGACTAATGTATCCAATAGCTCAATAATAAATTTTAATTTGTTTCTTTGTATGAGTTAGGTGGAAATCTGTTCATGTGTTTAAAATCCATTTAGGTATCAATCTCTGTTAACCTTTAAATCCTTTGCTCGTATTTCATAATTTAATTGAACCTTCTTTTATTGGTTTGTGGGAGCTTTTTACATATTTGAAACCTGATCATTGTCATATATGCCAAAAATTTAATGGTCTCTGCTCAACTGCTACAACAATTGATTTTCTTATAAATTCCTATTTTAATATAGAACTAAGTAAAAATAACTTTATGTCCCTCTGGTTTGTGACATTTGCACTTAAAAATCAATGGAACCTTTATATCCGTGTTCACCTATGTAGTTTTCTAAGTACTTTCATGCAACACTGTTGTGATTATCTTTGCAATCTTACTTTGAGAGGCCTTCTAATTTTACAGATAAAGAAACTGAGGCTCAGAGTAGCCTGAGCCAGATCATAGGTTATAAGCATGGAAGTGAGACTATAATCAAACTTTGGACTTTAGTCCCGGGGTCATCTCTTTCCTTGTATACCTCCCAGCTGTGACTGGCAGTTCCCATAAGGATTAAAATAATACCTCAAAAATCAGGCATCCTAAGTTCTTAGAGTTATAGCTTCACTCCCATCCAGGGAGGTGTAGTCATACACCAACAGAATCTGCTTCCCACGCCTGCTCACCAGCAGCCCGTTCTCTTCAAAGTCCTTCCCTTCTCCCAAAGTTGACTTTTGCTTACCTTTCCTACCATGGGATGTCACAATGGGGCAGGGAAGCGTTGTGGATGGGAGACTAACTCAGATATTGGCAACAATTTAAAAACACTTGTTGATATGTGTTACATCTTTCTCATGCAGAGATCGATATTAGAGTGGTCTCTCACAGAGAAGGGAGATTTCCTAGGTTTCTCCCCATTCCTAAGGCCAGTCAGCCATTGATACTGAGTCCCCCTCCCCACTGTGGTGACCCCACCCCCACTGTGGTGACCACACACACTGAGGGTATGTTTCAGGTGCTTACATTTCTCTTTGGTACATCACTCACTCGTGCATGTGCAGACTTTTAAATTCATAAGAATCACATATTCAAAATTTCCCGGAGTAGGCAGTAGACACAGTGAACTAACTTTTATATTAACTATGTTCATTTTGCAGTAATTTTAATACTTTGCCAAGCTTTTTTCTTCTGTTAGTAGAGGGTTAGTGTTTTAACACGTGGCATGTAGATTTCTTTGGACTTTTAGTGACCGATCACTTGTTTCTTAGTATAGGAAAGATTAGCAGTATGGAATTAGTCTCTAAATACCAGCTTCTGTGATTAAATGCAGAAAACAAAAAGAATTTGAGAAGCCATTGAGAGACAAGATCTGGGGGATTATTTTCCTTAGTTAAAGCATTATAAAAAATTATGATCACACATTCCAAAGTATTTATTCTTAGTTTGGTATTTTGCATTTGTGTCTCTTTAGTTGGAAGTGCTTTTAGTAAGTCAAGTAAACAGGAGGAGACCCTATGGACATATGGTGTGGGTCTGAGGGGTTACCTTTCACATGCCTTCTGTGTATTAAACACTTTCGTCGTGCCTTAGGTAATGTTTATTGAGATAGTGCAATGTTTTAGATTACCATTATCTAGAAAATAAAATGTTTCCAATTGCTCTCAGAGCAGGAAGCAAACAGTTGCCATTCAGGGTGTTCTTGCATCCGGCACGGGCTAAACGCTACAATAAAATTTAAAAAAAGAAGTTCTTGAAGTAATGTCCTACTTCAGTGTCTCCGCCTACCGAGAGTGGTCTTTGCTTTCAGGACACACATTATGATTCAATTAGTATTTGCACTCCTCTGACCCAGAACACAACATACTGTGGGAAAACAGCAGGGTAGCTGTGTTCGAAGCCCAGTTCTGTCTAATATGATTTCCCCAAAGCCTGTTATGTCACTTATTGTACAAATCATGCCCAAATGAGGATATGGACAGTTGAGATGAAATCAATTAAAGAAACGTGTCATCCCTTCACAAAAAGGAAAATGTCACGGAGGAACCTGTGCCTGATGGGACCCAAACATAGACATCACTCCTTGTTCCCTTCCTATTTGCTAAATTAACGTCTACCTGCTGAAAGGAAGCATTTCTCAGAAGTGAAAATCAGCATGCATTATCCTCAGCTCTTGTGACTAGCTCCTTCTCTTAGGGGCAGTTTTAAAGTCCGGAAGGAGGCAATGATTCATTGCATGCCTGCAGGGTTTTTGTAGCTGGTGTGTAAAGGAATGGTTGAAAATCATCGCAAATCATTGGAGATGTTTCTTCATGGTTTTCATTAAGACTCACTGAACAGGATTTGGTTTGTTGTTGTTGTTTTCCCCTGAGGACAGGCTTTGATTTGGTGAATGACAAGTCTAAATGTCTAGGCAACCATGGTTTTAGGATCTAGATGAGAGAGGCAGAATTAGGGATGATTTTCCCATTATTTGAGAGAGCTAAGACAAGATTCTGCTTGGCCTATGGGGTCTCCCATAACTATTTCCAATACTAGAAATTTTATTTATTTTAATGATAAATTATTTATAATAGCTATCAGTATTCCTTACTGTTGAGCTCTCCAGCCATGAAATGGGCTTCCTTGGGACACTGTGAGTGCCCCACCATGGAAGGTGTGTAAACCTCGGCTAGAAAAGCAGTCACCACAATGCTGCAAAGATCCCATCTTGGAAGGACATTTGAGTTGGAGCAGCTCTGTGTTTCTTTGCTCTTCTGAGATTCTAAGTCCAGACTCTTACTATCAAAACCTTCCCCATCATCATTGTTCTAATCATAGCCAACTGTATTAAGAGTTGAATTAAAGCTTGCCCCCCCCAGCCCTCTAAAGCTTAGAAGTTAGAGTAGAAAGCAGAGGCCCCCAGCCAGATAATAGAGTCACATACTCTTAGATGCAATTTTCTCAGCAGCTGGGGCATAAAGGGTCCAGAACAACGTAGCAATAAAAATCACATCTTTTTTTTTTTTTTCTTAAACCACAAAGTGCTATTTACTGGATGTTTGGGACCTAGATTTCATAAACTCCTCGGGGAATACTGCAATGACTCAGATGCATAAATTCATTCATAGGACTTAGTTTTCTTTTCAAATGTGTTGGAATTTTAGATAAACCATATAAACATACAAAAGCTCACAGCTGTAGGGGAGGAAAAGGTTTTTCTTGACTCCTGCGGCTCCTGGATAGGTCTGAGAATTAAACCAACAAAGCCACATAAACGTAAAAAAAGCATAGACATTTATTTGGTACCAGTTTTCATGACATGGAAGGCTTTATAAAGAAGCAAAGATTGGAAGAAGCAGACTTCAGTTTTTATGTGGGGTTTGATCACATGTGGGCAGCCATGCAGAATACGATAGGACGGTTTCCACGCAATGGAAACAGGCCTATTTATGGGGATTCTTCTCAGGGTCCCCTTGGCAAGATAAGGATGCTCCTTCGATGGAGGAAGTGGTGAGAAAGATCAGTGTCCTGTGAATCACAGTTTCTATCTTTTTCAGAAAAGAATGAAACATTTAGAACAGCAGAGTTCCAATGAAATGCGTTTTGAAGGGTCCTTTCAGTATGATTCATTGATTCCTTCATTGAAAAAAGTATATATTGATCAGCTGCTTAGCTTGTAGCTTCTCCTCTCCTAAAGACTGAGGTCACACTCTGCTGGGGAGGTATACCGGTAATTTGGGTTTTTCCATCTGGAGGTAAGCCCAGGATGAAACGCTCCTTGACACCCAACCCAGGGTGGAAATGGGATTTCAGGGCTCTAAATTGGAGGGCTTTCAGGAGTGAAATAGATTAATGAGGGGCAGATATTTTAGGCTGTGTTTGGTGGAGAAATACAATAGGGCAGAGCCCGAGATAAGTATAATTAGCCAGGGGATCATGTGTCATAGAAGCCGGGCTGAATCTGTAGCAAATTATCCCCTCAGTCAATAGCGGGATAGCAGGTGAGCACGTCTCCCTACTGCACGGCTAACGTTTCCAGACCTCACGGGCAGTAATGTTTCCTGCGTGTCCTTTGAGAACTTCTGTGTATGTGGATTTCTGTGGTCTGAGGGACAGGCAGCCAGCCTGTGTCTGCTTCTCTCCCATGGACCCAAGCATCGTGCTGCTGATACAAATGTAACAAATAAACTTTTCTAGAAACCACTTTCCCACAACCACATTCAATTCCCCTGAGCAAGACTGAGTGACAGGGAAGCTTCATGCCCCCCCAGAGAAGGAGGTGGGAATGGCTCAGGTTTTTCTTTTTTTCTGAATTTCTTCTGCCTTCCCTACCTTTCAAGACTTTAGAGGGGAGTTCTCCTATGCTGTTCCACAAGCATCCACAAGAAAAACAAACAAACAAACAAACAACAACAAAATACAGACAGGGGCTAGGATGGAGAGGGAAACGAAGCACATTTTTCCTATCCAACCCCTACCTGGTGCTTCTACTATACAGCATATTAACACTCTTTAAAAAACAAACAAACTAAAGTCAACAGTGAAGATTTAAAGATAATTCTGTGACAGTCATCCTTTTCTAATATTTTAGCAGGGTCCCCAATATATTTAGCTGTAAAAATTCACATGTTGCCCTAATCCAGGTGCTAGAAAGGAAGAAACATGAGACCCCAATGGCATCCAATGCTCTTTGTGTCGCTGGTGTCCGATGGCTTCATTCTGTCAACTGACGTCCTTCCCGTCTTCAGCTCAGATGACAGACTGAACTTGTTCCCAGTTTGGAGCTTGCTCGTGGCCCACGGTATTGGGTAGGAGGAGAAATGTGGAGGGACGCTGTGTTTCATAGACATAGTAAAACAGGACATGGTCCTACAGATGTTGGCTACACTGTGAGGTGTAGACTTCTAGAAGTCTGCCTCTTCCCTGCGTGTTTCAAGTCATCAAGTTTCACAACAATCTGTCTTAACAGCCAGTTTGGACCACAGGCAATTTCTCAAATGACTTCAGCTGACATCCTTACATTTCACTAAATGATGTATCTTCTACCTTTGCCATTGCAACTCTTGAAGGCCTCATTTCAGAATTAAAATTTCATATATGGTTGCCATGCTTTTGTCTCTGATATCACACAGGAGCTTCTCTGAAGAGTGTATTCAAATGTGACATTAAAGCATGTTGACATTTGTCTCTATTTATTTGGTTTTAAATACTTTGAATTACTAATAACAGACCAATGTGGTGTGTGGTGAGTCTCTACTTTTCAGTGTTCTAAACTACAATATATTCGTTGGCTTTTCCACTTATGCTCTATGATAGCAACATACTGTTATACAAATTGTACTTTCTCTATGAATTTTCATGTTCTGTGAGGTGTAACAACAGGTCAACTTTATAAAGAAGCAACAAAGTATGCCCTGAAAATTTAAGCTGTATGAGTAGAAAATCAAAATGATTAATTTACTAAGTATTTGTTAATGTTTACCTTAAGCTGTGCACCACTCACCATCTTATTCACACTCGAAGTCTGCTGCTTTACCAACTGTCGGTACTATTTTCTGACAGCATATTAAAAACAGCAATAAAACTAAAGGATATACCATATTTTACCCTTTAGAAATCTCCAATGAACAAATGTTGCTGGGTACTTTTATTTTAACATCATTAAGAATATTTCAAAGTTGTATCTTTTCAGTTTCTGAGAAGTTGATCAATGATCAATAAGTTTGCAGGGGTCTTGGCATTGTGGCTTGTTTTTTTTTATATGGTGACACTTTCTCCCCCAGGGCTCCTTGCAGGCAATGAGGCAGTAAATTTTATTAACTGAAAAAGATGTTAAAACTGAAGTCTAGTGAAACAAGTCTTAAGAGTTGTTTCTTGCGGGTTTTTTATGGGGTTTGGACAACACATATAGAATTTACCCCATCTTTTAAAATGAACGACACTATGTAAAATTCCTAGATACCTAACACACATTTGCCTAGTGGGAGTCATTGCCTACATGAGCTGTAGAACATTTACCTGGAAATGAGGTTTTCTTACTTACAAAAAGTTTGAATGTGTGTCCATGATGTACCTTTTCCTAGCTTCTGCCTTACCATTTCCTGATACAAGTATGTTTAGGAGAGAAGGGCTATGGCAAGCAAGCTTGCTGTTCTGCTTATCACTTGCAGCCTGATTTCAGCACCTTCCTAGTGGACAGTTCCAGATGGTGCACATCACCATCGTCCGTCCTCCCACGGATAAAAAAAATCACATGCTGTGGTGGTCTCTCTTTGCAGTGCTCCCTTCTAAGCTGTTGAGGACCATGCCATATATAGGCACAACCCAAAAGAACAGTGGAAATAACACCAGCAGAGTCCAGGAATGGCTCTCAACTGAAAGTGAGGAGTGGAAAAATGCCTCATCCATCCTCCTTTTGGTCAGACGGTGGAACACCTCTGAAAGGCATTCTACAGAGTTCCTCAGAGAATTTCCCAAGAGAACTGACTTCCAGTTGCCCATATTAGAAACAAACTTTGGCAAGCTCCTTTTATTGACTGTTCCCCTATCCAAATAAACTGCCTGCACCCCAGTACTTCTCTCAGGTGGTGTTTTAGGGTAACCCCAAAATAAGGCACTGGATGTAGAGATTAGTAGCTTGATGTGTGATGCTTGCCTTGCCTTGCCATGTGGTGAGTGATAACCCTCAGGTGCTCTGAACACTACTCTAGGCACTCACCATATGCACTTCACAGGGAGTGGGATTGTTCTTGGACTCACACTGGTAACCCATTCAATTAGCGTCGTGGTCTGTTGGAGCTTCTATAACAGTCCCATAGATTGAGGGGCTTATAAACAACAGACACTAATTTATTCTCATAGTTGTGGAGGCTGGAAGTCCCAGACCAAGGCATATTTAGATTCAGTGTCAGGCCCTCTTCCTCCTCCTAGATGGCCACCTGCTCTCCATGTCCTCACTTGGTGGAAGGGGTGAGGAAGTTCCCTAGGGTCCATCCTCTCCTAAGGGCACTGATCTCATGTGGGCTCCACCCTCATGACCTAACTACCTCCCAGGAGCCCCACTTCCTAATTCCATCTCACTGGGGGAATAGGTTTCAATTTATGAGTTGTAGGGGAACACAGATATTCAGTCTATAACAATTACATGGGATATGCTTAGTCAGAATGCCAACTAATCATGCACAGCTGTTCCTTCATTTCAGTGTATATATTCCTTACCCTCGTGGTCTACGTAGCACAGCTGTACATAATGGGTTTACACTTCGTTGGTGTTCTCCGTATATCAGAAAACTGGATACAGATGAGGGTGAAGTTCTCATCTTTGTATAAATTTGAGCACTTATTACTGAAGGCCTTATACAGAAAATGCTCTGTTATTCTTAAAATTGCTAAGCATTCACAGAGATTCACATGTCACCTTACTTCCATTTTAGGAGAAAAAGGGGACTCTTATCTAAAATGAAAACCAGTGGCCAGGCTGTGTTCTTGTTTGGAGGCATTAATTGGCCAATTCAACCTAGCTTCTTTTCTCTTTCTGTCACAAAGCCAGTTCTTATCTTAGCTGTAATCGTTTTTAGAATACCTAGGACTAGAATAAATTGTACCATTCCAGGCATACAGTATAATGACTTATTTTAGTAACTTTGCATTGTATTTTAATGATTTCTGTTGGACGCTTCCATCTGCCAACTGTGTTAGCAAACCTTGAAATTGAGGATTCCTCCAGGGAAGGGATTTCCTTTTATTTATTTCTGCATACCCAGCAGGTCACACAGGAGTGTGTGGGTTGCCCATCACTGCCATGGTGGACAGGATCCCCTGCATATTCTATTAAAGGCAGTTACTTGTACTAGTGTCAAGATAAAAATCCCCCTACTTTTCCCTCTTATTTTTGCTTTTAATGTATTTGTTAGAGGGCTCAGGAGATAGTAGAGGAAAACTATGGAAATCCAGAAACTCTTCTACTGTTTTGATTAAGATACACTCAGGCATGTTTTTGGTTCTACCATGCTTGCTATCTGTATGCTATTCTTTATCCAGAAAATGAATGTAATGGTTGTATTTAATTCTCTCCTAAGGTACTAGTAGAATGTGGCTTTGGGTTTGCTCTAAATCTCCTCTCTGAGTTTATGTGATCTTGGGAAATTTATCCATTACCTGAGAACTTGGTCTTTTGTGTCTTAAAATGAGTGTGTGGGGGAGAAGTCAATAATTTTTCTGCTACCCTTCTAGGTTCCTGGCTGGGTCCCTTGTCACAAAAGAGATCAGCAAGAGCTCTTATACCCCAGCCCTAGGCATTATCATAATCCATTTGACTTTCTACTTCCCTTATCTATGGAAACATATGTAAATACTTAATGTCAAGTAGTCTGGACTACTTTATTGGTTAATATAGGTCAGAACTATCTTCTTCTATCTTATTTGGGAACTCTTCTCCATAGAACTCAAGACAAAATGAGGTTTGGATCCACATTTATATGAACATGGGGGCAGAGTAACCTGGTGTACAACAGAAGAGAGAGCAGGTGTAAGATGGCATCGTGTGAAGTGACGATGAACCTTTCAGATTTCTCTTTGACTTATCCCATGTCTGGGAGAGGTGATTGACTGTACGTGTGCATCCACAGTTGAAATATAAGGCCACCTTTGAACATGACTTTTGAGTGTTTACCATACAGGCATATCCTATTTTATTGCACTTTGCTTTATTGTGCCTTGCAGCTCCTGCCTTTTTTTAGCAAGTGAAATTTGTGGCAACCTTACCATCGATCAAGACTACTGGCGCCATTTTTTTTTTCAACATTATTTGCTCACTTCATGTTCCTTTGTCTTATTATGGCTATTTCCACAATTTCACAGCTTTTTTCATTATTCTTCTATGAAATAGTGATCTGTGGTCAGTGATTATGACTCACTGAAAGCTCAGATGATGGCTAGCATTTTTTTTTTCAGGAATGAAGTATTTTTAATCAAGGTATAGACATAGTTCTATTGCACACTTAATAGATTACAATGTAATGTAAACATAACTTTGATATGCATGGGGAAACAAAGCAATTCACATGATTCACTGTGTTGCACGATTCCCTTTATTGTGATAGCCTCTTTATTGCAGCTCTCTGGAATGGGACCTGAAGGAAATCCAAGGTATGCCTGTAATATATATGTATTTTTTTTATGTTTTAAGACTTTCAGGTGATAAATCCTCCTCAAGATACCTCAGAGGTTCACAAAAATGTAAATACATGTTTAAAGTTTGAAATGACTCATGTGTTTCAGTATCCATGGCAAAGAACTTCTTTTCCAACCTTAATAGGATTTCAAATTGACATTGACATTTTAGTAAATCAGAATTAGCTTTTTCTTTTTAAACTCCACTGTCTTATGTAAATGGCTGTGCTGACTTTTATGGAATTGAATATTCCAGAAAATGTCATGGAACCTAATATAAAACAAGTTAACATTCTCATTTTTAGATCTTAAAGGGATATGGTGTTAAAATATAGATTTTGATATCCATCCAGCCTGTGCTACATTTTCTATGCATGTGAATTTCAAATTCAAGAATTTAGCATGTCTGTGAAGAGATCTGTCTTTATTGAAAACAGGGTTGAAATTCTTGAAGGAATTATTATAATTTACATAAGTAAGAACTGCTTTGAAAATCAAAGACTCTCTTAATGGAGTGTCAGTAGGCTTCTACAGAGAGCATTAAAAGTTTTCCCATTTTATTATCATGACTCTACCAAAGTATCCATTCAATTCTGAAAATGAACCTCTTGTTGCAAAAATTATTGTTCAAAATTTAACTTTTTCACAAAAAAGATCCTGTAGTGTTACACACTATACACACACATTAAAATTTCTCTCCTAAAAATCTGAAATTTATTATTGCTGTGAAAGTTGGAGACATTTTTAGAAGAAAACTTTCTTGAACCAATATTGCAAGTTATGGGACACACCACAGTAAAGTATAAAATTCACAAACTTGACAGAATACTTAACACTAATTATAAACTAATTGTTGGACCATATGACCAGGCTCTGATGGCAAGCTGGTTAGTTGCATATCTTTTTTTTAATGAATATATATTTGGTTTCCTCCCTTTCTGAGATGCCATTTTATGTGAAATTCTCCTCAATTTTATGATTATTTTGTCTTAAGGAATCATGTCTTTGGAAGGCTCCTGATTAATGTGCTCATAGAAAAGAAAATTCAGTCTCTCACACATGGTGTATGTGATCTTACTGTGATGTGTATGACACAACTACATGATAAAGATAAACTGTTGCTCATTCTCCATCAGAATAGAAGCATCCTTTGACATTCTTACACGTTAGTAGTTCTTAAATTCCACTATGACATTTGAGAAAGTCCTTTAACCTATCTCTTTAAGATATATTCGCACTTGAAAATATATTGTTTTGGGGCACCTGGGTGGCTCAGTTGGTTGGGTGACTGCCTTCGGCTCAGGTCATGATCCTGGAGACCCCGGATCAAGCCCCACATCGGGCTCCCTGCTCGGCAGGAAGCCTGCTTCTCCCTCTCTCTCTCCCCCTGCTTGTGTTCCCTCTCTGGCTATGTTTCTCTCTTTCAAATAAATAAAACATTAAAAAAAAAAGAAAATATATTGTTTTTACCATCTTCCAACACTACAGAAATGTCTGGCATGGATGATGAGGATATTCCATCAGTATGTTCTGTATATATATTTCAGTTGTTTCTTGAAATATATACATCTCATATACAGCCACACCTATGCATTTATACATGTGTTTATTTTCAACATCTTTACACAAAAATTGGTATTCTGTCATTCTTGCTACTCTGCAACTTGCTTTATTCACTGAAATCTATATCCATATGGAAGTTTAAAGAAATACATTTTTAAACAATTGCATAATATTCAACTTTGTGTACCGCTATTTAACTGCTTCCTTTGTGTTAAAAGATAAACAAGCATATTAAAAATTTAGTAGAGGGACGCCTGGGTGGCTCAGTTGGTTAAGCGACTGCCTTCGGCTCAGGGCATGATCCTGGAGACCCGGGATCGAGTCCCACATCGGGCTCCCTGCTCGGCGGGAAGCCTGCTTCTCCCTCTCTCCCTCCCCCTGCTTGTGTTCCCTCTCTGGCTGTGTTTCTCTCTGTCAAATAAATAAAATCTTTAAAAAAAAAAATTTAGTAGAAGGGAACTCCCAGGAGCTGTACAATGTGAAATCCTTATATAGGCAGAAGGAAGTTGTACTAAGCACACACACACACACACACACACACACCCAAAAGCTGGTTGATTATTGCAAGGTTGCCTTCCTTTTGTGGATGATAACGTTCTCTTGGGCACATTACCTAGAGAGTGCTGACCAGGCAGTTCTGCATTGGTTACTCCCATTCCTGGGAGAGCCGAAAATGTAGTGAAACTAAGTCTCCACTTCATGACCCAGAGCTTAACATAAGAGACTCCATTTGGGGCCCATTGCCTTATTTTTAATACTCTGTTTTAATCTTCCTTTGGGGTCATCTATGGACAGTGCCTCTATGCCGCTCTTTTTCTACATTTGTACTCTGTGCAAATTCTATAGGAAATCGAGCTGATTGGGGCTCCATCCATTCACAGTGTCCATGACACGTTATAATGGCGCTGGAATAAATTGGACCTCCTGTGCCAATGAGCTCACATCTCCATAGGTAATTTTTTGTTATTGATAAAATGCAGACTGATCTTTCTCATGGGAGGTTGGAAGTGCCCTACAGTAAAAATGGAAATCACAACAAAACAAGCAAATGTTACCAGCTAGAAAGTAACAAAAACGTTCCTTGAGGGTCTTGTGCCCCAGCACCCCAGTCCTTCATCCTTAGCTTTTAAAGGAAGATCTGAGTGTTTGCTTTGTCTACCCTTGCTTACGCCCCATTGTCTCTGTGATGTGGAACGCAGTGTGTATTTACAGCTGGAGGGGAAGTTGAGCTGACAAAGGATAGACAGCATGATATTATGCACGTGCTAGTTATTTGGAGGAGGATACACTGTTTTAATAGCATGTCCACCCTCCAGGAGTGGTCAGCTAGCCCTCCATCAGAGAACCTACTCCCACAAGTATCCACACCCCAGTCCACTGAGCTACTTCTCCTTAACATGTCAGAAACTCATTTTGCTCATGAAATGCTTTATTTGTTATGTCACAGTGAATGTGAAGTTGGACTCTTAGGGGAGACATTCAAGATATTCGAGACATGTGGATTACCTGAAATATTTTAGAGACGTCTTCACATTTGCATGATTGAGGTTCACAGATCCAAAACTGTCCACGCCTTTGACATGGCCCCATGCTGCTCCTTTGAAGCAGCACCAGTCCTGTCCAAGGGAAAATTGAGTAGGGAAAATTTCTCACTGCTGGGGGCTGTTGAAAGAGCAGCTCTGTGCTGTCCTCAGAGATTTGCCATTTAGAGGAGCTACAACATAGACCTCTTGAAAGTGTATAGAACAATTTGCATGAACTTTTGTGTGTCTGTTATGGGAATCTAATAAATGGTTGTATGTGTGCTATTTGGGTTCAGGATGTATAGGGTAGAATAGGGGCAAAGGGGGAGCATAGCTAACCATCCTCTCCCTAGTCTTCAGGGGTTACTGTTACCTACCAAAACGAACCTCAGCATTGTACATTAGCAAGTGGGTTGATGTTACAGTTTGACCCAGGGCTCTCCCAGGGGCTCAGCCTAATGAAACTCAGCCAAGTTACATAAAATTGCAGCATACTGTATTTGCTTGGCTTTCTGCAACGTCCTTTCTGTATAGGGAAATGCTGCGATGCATTTGCTGTAGGCTAATCTTAAATAAACCATGACCAAGCAAGAAGTGGAAGAAAATTAGGTGGAAGGATAGTTTAGAGAATGGATAAGACAGCAGTGTTGAATGTGAGCCAATGTGCTATAAATACTCATGTTCCATTACGAATTTAGGAGGCATAATTATCTTGGAAAACCGTGTTTAAGGTTATACTAATACCTTGTCAAGCATTTAAAGTGATCTGCAACTAAGGAGGCTTAGCAGAGCTCGTTAGACCCCAGGTAGGAAAAAAAAAATACACTTTTATCCATTTAGTGGAACTTAGGCAGGAGGTTCAGAGAATGTAATGTTAATCATTGTGTAGCCTTAGTCATTCTGCTATTTCTTACTCTGTCCTCATGGCCACCATTTAATAATAGGTGGAAAGAAAGATGCATGGTTGGACGGATGGATGGATGGATGGATGGATGGATGGATGGATGGATGGACAGTCAGATGGATAGGTGCATGGGCAGCTATGTAGACAGATGTATAGATAGATGGATGGATATATAGATGATAGGTAGAATAGATAAACAGAGGGATGAATGGATGGATGAATGTCTAGATGATAGATAGATGACAGATAGATAGATAGATAGATAGATAGATAGATAGATAGATAATAGGTAGAATAGATAAATATAGGGATGAATGGATGATGGACGGACGAATGTATAGATAGATACATACATACATACATACATACATACATACATAGATAATGACAGTGAGTCGGGGAAGATAATACCTATTTAACCTGACTCTGATCAATTTAATGCTATACATTTCTGTTTTGTCCAGAAGTCTCTAAGAGATCCAAGAATCATTATTCCCCATGTCAAATGCAGGGATGCTTCTTTTTTGTAGATATGTTCAGCTTTTCCCTTCAGTGCTCCCTGCCCTCCCAGACCCTTAGTTGGTGTGGATTTCTTTGAAAACATCATTTAATGGCATTCCACATGCTTATCACCTGTAGTCTACAGATTTGGGCAGACAGACACTTTTCCTTGTGTGCGAAAAGGCACAAAGGGTTATTAGAGTAAGTGTATATGCCACTTAGAAGGAACTCACTTAAAAATATTTTTTAAAAAAAAGAAACAAATTTTATCTCTCTCCATCATAGAGCAGATGTTGGCCTTAAATGCTTTTGGAAACATTATAAGGGTGGAATTAAGTTGATTTCCTATTTAAGAAAAGGTAAGACATACCTGAAACTGTAAGGAAAAGTCAAATACAACAAGGATCAGCCGAGAGCCATTGGTCACTGTTGCTGACGGGGTTTGGTTTGGGGACATGATGGGTGACTTACCCACATCGCAGTTGCATAAGAGGTCCAGGAATGACTCTATTTCTCTAGTTTAAATTCACAAATTCCTATAAACTTTGTGGGATCTGCGATTTTCCTTCACGCACACTTTGCTGTGTTTGGCCGACCGCCAGGATCCAGGAAGCAGGCAGCGCTGACCGGTGGCTGCCCTGGGAGACACGAGGGCATGCGGCGTGATGGCTCTTTGAATACATATTTCATATCAACACAGATCCTCCTCGCGAGAAAGCGAGGCTTTCCCACACGCTGATGGTATCGATGCCAAGGCGATCACCTCATATCACATGTGTTACATGCAAGCATCAGTCCTTCTGTGAACACCTCATCAGTCCTCACTCTGGGACCTGTCTTCCCTGAGCTTTCTCCCCAGAATTATGATGCTAACAATGCCAAGACAAAGCGACACATGGAAGCAGTGTCCGTTCAAATAGGGGAAGTCATAAGACAGAGATTAATATTTTATTTATTGACCCTTGAGTTTGCCGGTGGGTACAGAGTGCATTGGATTTTCACCAGGAACTAGCACGTGCTTGAAACGCAGGATTCGAGAGGGGATGCTTGTGGATGGATAGAAAACAGTTCTGAGGTGTCCCTTACAAAAGATTGACTTCTCTCTCTTATTTGTCTCTCTATTTCTCTCTCTCTCTCCCTCTGTCCCTGTGCATCTTTCTTCCTTTTCCTTTTGTGCATGTGTACACACACACACACACACACACACACACACTTGCTTTTCTCAGGTCTTAACACACCACACCAGCAAGAAATGCCAATAACAGGATTCCCAAACAGACGTTCTTCTTGGTGCAAAGTAGTTTTCTATTTTATTGTCTCTTAGATACACAAACGAACATGAGCGGGACTAAAACACAGCAGGATACATTTTCTCGTGTTCTACTTTGTAACCATCCAAAACTAGGGCAGAGTGCATGCCCATTTACTTCTCCCCCCAAACGCATGTTCCCTACCTCCATGGCTTTCAGTTGTCGGTGACTCTGGGAACGCTGGCGACCCCTGGCCTGGGTGACAAGAGGTTTTGAGCCAAGACGTAGGTGACTGTCTGCAAAACGGTCTACAAATCTATTCGTTCCTGTAACAGTGAGTAATTGCGAGGCAGATGAGAGAGCACACAAGCAATGATCAAACAGTCTTGGGAATTCGGAGATGGCGGGCTACTAATTTTTGCAGGTCCTTAATTTATAAGGTAATTTATATCTGTGTATCATCTCCAAAGAGTACGATACAGATACTGTGTGTCGGAAGGCACGTAGTTACAATTCATCCGTTTCTTATTGTGTGGTTGAACTTCTCGCATCCTTCACTCTTCCAAAGCCCTTGACTCTACATTATTTTCCAAACAACCACACTCTACAATCAGCCTTCCTTGCACCTTTGAGCGGTGTCGTGTGGAGGTTGGTACTTCAGAAGACTTTAATCTGTTGTTGTATCATGGATTCCTCCTCGTTTCTTTAAAAGGTATGGGGATACTTCATATTTCAGAGACTGGACTTAAGTGGGAATGACTCTTGATGCCAGGTTTCTTTGCCAGGGTAAGGTCATTGTGTCACCTGAGACAGACACGGTAGTTTTCCACTGTTGTTCAAGTTACAAGATTAAATATGTTTCAATCACCCTTTGCCTATCTTGTATTATATAAGGTTATATTGTTATTTTATGACCTCTGTGAGTTCTAGCCTTGGGAACTGGTTTATTTGACTAGACCCGTTGGTGACATACTTGTTTCCTCTGAGATACTAAGCCTGAGCCTGAATTTTCTTTTTCTTCACTATGTGCATGGAAATAACCATTCTTTTCTACTGGTTCAAGGCATGCTTTTTAAATATATTTGTTTTTATGATTAGATGTGTTCAGGCTTTAAATATCCATCTGTATGAGAGTGGGGTTTGGAAATCTCATTGGTGACGAATGCATTTATTTCCTTACCTGACAAGTCAGCTATGTCTAGCATCACTGAACTATTTCTGTATCCGTTACTGATAAGGAAGGACTCTCTTCGAGGGCTGAGTGGATTGTTACGTCACAATCTGGTTATTCTGAGCTACACCCTGAGCTGTTGCTCAATAATCATCATCTGTATACTGAAAATATTATAAAAAGAGATCAGCTGATAACGGCAGGTCTAGTGTAGAAACTGTCAAGTCAGAGGTGCCTTTGCAAGTTTGCCAGTTTTGTTCTAGAATCATTTGACGTTTAAAACATCTGATTTAGACAACGAAGACTCTGATCAGTTTTGAGAGCATCTAGAATATCTTTTGAGAGCGAGAGAGAACACACCTAAGGTGTAGTAGCACGTGGACATTTTGCTGAGAATTGTCATATTATGCCATGGGTTGGTGATTCTCCAGTCCTTTCTATTCCCTAAACGCATCGCAATCTCCTAAAAATCAATTTTCTCTCTGAATTTCCCAGAATGAAGGGACTGGAGCTCAGGATCTGAGTTTTCAAAACAGCTGCCCACATCGCCTGGAATCGCTGGTGAACGGACAGCGGTCCTCCTCTCCTAGCTTTGTGGTGTAGGCATAAATTATTAGGGTGAGCATGGATGCCTGGTACCCACCAGAGACTCTCCACGGCCCAGCCCATTCGGCAAAGATGGTGTCTTTCCTTCCATTTCAGTTCACACGCCATGGCAGGAAGGATGAGGCCATCCAGCTACAGCACAGCTCAGGCCCCCTTAGCACACTTCCTACCCTGGCTGGAAATGGCTCAGTGAAGCACAGGCCAAGCTTTGCAACCCCCATTTGCTTCCAGGATCATAAACATTCCTCATGTTGCATTTCCAAATGAGGAAAACGGAAGGGCCACATTCTAGCCTATGCATCAGAATTTGGCATGTTTAAGTTAAAAAAGAAAGTTCTCAGTTTTTAATTCTAGCAGTAGCTTTTCAAATAAACACAGTGATGTCTTTGACTTGACTATTTTTGTAAATTGCCTTTCTTTAAAAAAAAAAGACTTTTTAAAATTTGTATTTTAAAATCAAGTGATCTTGACACCCAGTGTGGGGCTTTGAACTCAGAGCCCTGAGATCAGGAGTTGCATGCTCCACCGACTGACACAGCCAGGCACCCCTTGTAAATCACTTTTATTTAAAGACATTCTGTAAATTATTTATTTTATGGACCAGTGGTTGACATGCAATGATTTATTAGTTTTTGAGATACAACATAGTGGTTGGACAGTTCTGTTTTACATCAGTCAGTATACACTCCAATAAGTATAGTTACAATCTGTGACACCACGTTATCACAATATCATGGACAATATTCCCTATGCTGTACTTTTCATCCCCGTGACTTATTTGGCTCGACTCTTTGATGGACCTCCCCAACAGCTGGGCCCTGAAAGATAACCAGAAGAGTCGGTGAGTGGCAGGCAGAAGGACCTTGTGATAGCTACACAAATACACAACTACAGAAGGTTACTACCCTTGCTCTGTTAGCCTTGAGGCAGAAAAAGAGGCATGTTCATTTTTACCAAATTTGTAGGTTAATAGGGGAACACTGTCAGGGAAGCATAGAATATTGGCAAATTTGGTTTTGGGTATGGTGTGCTATGGTGTTTGAGATGCACCTGTTACATATCATGGCAAACTACAGGGTAAAAACCAGCAGGCATTCCTTCATGGAATATGGCTTAGTAATTTGCCAGAGAGAGCCAAGATTGTACAGCTCACTTGTAGGAAGGGAATTTTCCTTTGGACCCTGTATGATGGTCTGTTGGATGTGACACCTTGGTTACACCGTAGTGCCCAGTTATTTAATCAAACCGAAGTAGGTGTTGCTATATAGGTAGTCATGTAGATGATTAATAGCTACAATCAGTGGACTGGAAGTCAACTTGAGGCCACCCCCCACTATGTCGGTGAGCCCCATCCAATGAACCAAGACCTTACTGGCAAAACCCGAGGTTTCTGAAAGAAGAAGGAATTCTGGGCCAACTCTACAGCCTCATCTTTTGCCTGAGTTTCTGGTTTGCCATCCTGTCCAACGGATGTCTGCCTTGTCAGCTCCCTCAATCCCACAAGCCAATTCCTTAAAATAGACTGCTTCAGTCAACTTAAGCTCTACAGGTGAGCGCATGTAACAGAGAACTTTGATGGATTCAGCTCCATACTGCTCTTGCTTGGCTGTTTTTGGAGAAATCGGAATAACTTAGACGAAAATATAAGTCGCTCTGGCATCCATGCCACACATGCTCAATACCCACTCACCAAGAGATCTATCAACAACCTGGTGTAAAAATAGGCAATGCATACAGGAGAAGAGACTCAATGGTAGATGATCCCAGACTCAACGGTAGATGATCCCAACGGTACTCAAGAACACCATTGGCACTCTCCTCCGCCAACTCCTACATCTTGTATATCTTCATATCCGCTGGTCGTACCTGGCACTGGGTCAGCGTTATCTCATTTAACCCATTCACAAGGACTTAGTAGCCTCACTTTCAGTGCTCCTATGGACCCACTTCTTTGCTCTTCGAACACCAGTCCCCTCCCCTTAGAAACTTCTGACCAATCACTGTCTCAGTGTTTCTCCACGTGCGCGCTCCGGAATGTACTTGCCTTGATGTCTTCCTCTGGCCACTCCCATCAAACTCTTGTTGCTAAGGCACCATCGAGCCCTCAGCAGTTAGTTCTAAGCTATCCTGCTTGCTGTGGTGGGGTTTCAGGAGTCACATCTCAAAATGATTGAGGAAGTAATGAGGTTGGGTTTGTCGGTAGAAAATGCTAAGAAGGGATGGAGGAGCCCTCAAACTCCCCGTGACCTGTGCTGATGCACCTTCATGCTCCCTGAAGTCAGACCTGGGAGGGCAGGGCATAATTTGTTTAACTTCAGTGTCCTTCTGCCCACCAGGTCAAACAAACAGGCTGCTTACATTTCTAATTTTCTTGGTCCATCTGGTCACTTGTCCGTAGTGTTCAAACATCAGAAAAATGGGTCAAATGGCTTCTTTGGGATTCTGGAGTAGAATCTGAAAAGGCAGGTGGTCAGACTCTGGCGCTGTCTTGAACTAGAGGCAAGTTCTTGTTTTATTAAGCCGTATATAAATAGGACATACTTGGTTCCTGAGAATTTGGAGCTGGTCACAATCCTAAGAAGTGAATAGGCATCTTCTATAACAGAAGAAGTAGTTGAAAACGCTGTAAATCCCTGTAAATGTCACTATCCGGAAAGAAGTATGAGGGGATGGGTGAAACCAGTGATGGAGATGAAGGAGTGGGTATGTTACGATGAGCATCAGGTGTCAGGTGTTGTATAGTGTTGTCGAATCACTACGTTGTACACCTGAAACTAACATAACACTATACAGTGTTAACCAACTGGAATTTAAACAAAAGCTTTACAAAATGAAAGAGAGAAACATGCTACTTTGCCTATGGGTGAATGCTAATTATTCAAGGTTAATGGTGATTCTGAACTGATTCTGATTTGCAGTGACAGAAAAACAAAAGAAAGGCAGTTGAAGGACATGACAAGTCTAAGCCTTCTTTTTTTTTAAAGATTTTATTTATTTATTTGAGAGAGAGAGAGTAAGAGAGAGAGAACATGAGCAGGGAGAAGGTCAAAGGGAGAGGGAAAAGCAGACTCCCCGCTGAGCATGGAGTCCGATTTGGGGCTCCATCCGAGGACCCTGGGATCATGACCCCAGCCGAAGGCAGATTCCCAACTGACTGAACCACCCAGGCGCCCCTTCAAGCCTTCTTATACTCACCTTGGGTGGAGGCTGTCCCTTCTCCATTCTCCCTCCTGAGAATGGTGTAAGGATTTTGCCAGACTAAAAGCAGATCAGAAACCATCCCAGTCTTTTCCATAGTTCATGCATGGACAGAAGTTTCAAAGTCACATCTTCAGCTACCCACCTTTGTAGACTTGAGGTTCTTCTTCATATGTTCTATAGGTAACTTTGGAGACTTCATTGTTTTATGCATTCATCTCATAAAGAAAAGTTATTAATGCCAAGGATCCTGGACATAGGCAACATTGTATGGCACACATTAAGCTGTTAAATTTAGTTACTTATGTCTGGAAACCTCTGCAAACCATAGAAAACCAAGACCATCTGAGAACTACCAATTTCTTCCAGTGTACCAGTATCCCATCAACATGTCAGATACACTGCATGTATAACTTCAAATTTTCTAGTAACAACATGAAAGAGAGTAAACAAAACAAAACAAAAGAACAGCAGGCATAGTTTTAATAATACATTTAGTTATACCATTATTTCTAAAAGATGATTAACTCAACATGTAATCCAAACTATTAAGAGGATATTTTGCATGTATTTTGCTAAATATTTGATATCCAGATACACTTAATCACTTCTCATTTTGGGCAGGTCAGAGTTTAAGGGCTCAGGAGCCATATGCAATTATAGCTCCCATATTGGAAAGCACGGTGTGACAGTTTGATCATTATCAATTATCCCCTCTCATTTATACCTCAGTGACAATCTCTTCGATTCTAGACATCCAATCTCACCCCACCGAATTCATTGGCTTCTACAAAGACCAAATGATCTTATAAACACTAGATGATCAAAACCTATCTATATCTTTAAATCACCTCTATAGTTGGGGACTGGTTTTCCAGACTCAAAACAGTCTGTTACTTGCTAAACCATTTTTCTTCTTCCCACGTCATCTTTCCTTCATTCTTCATATTGTAGGTCTTTTGGACTAAGCCTCCAAGGGCCTTGCATTTCTACTTTACATTTGACATGTCTTTGATCTCTAGTATATATCTTGTTTCTGTTCGGCTAGTGATCTCCGAGAGAGCACAGGGTCTCCCTTCTTCACTCTCCATCCGTCAAGCCTAGTGAAGAGCCTACAACACAGCAGATATAGGTCTCTTCCAACTGAGTTGAAAGAACGTATGAAACCTTCCATCTGCTTGTGTGATGTCTGATGCAATATATACTGACATGGTATATCACTTCTTTTAATTTACATAGAATGTATTATTTGTTTCAGGGATATAGGTCATCAGTCTTATACATCTCACTCACCGTAGCACATAGGCTCCTCAGTGTCCATCACCCAGCCTCCTCATTCCTCCCCCCTCCCCTCCAGAAACCTTCAGTTTTTTCTTTTTTAAAAAAAAATCATGAACGAATGCAAATTCCATCTATGTCCTTACTACTGCTATAGAAATTAACCTAGAGCATTCCAACAGGGATGCGGTTGACTCTTGCAGTAAATACAATATGTCAGAACGCATTGGTTGTACTATCCGTGATCAATCATGTATTTGGGATTTGACAAAGGATGTGTTATTTGGGGCAAAAGTTTAAGGGCATGTTACTCATGTGCACTCTCAAGTTCCCTGTGTTTAGAAATATGACTTTGTGAGTAATCAGATCTTTAGCCATAAGCCATCATTGCAGCTGGTAGGCATCACTAATGGATCATCTACTATCTTTTGGAATCAGCACATGTGATTAAACAGATTTAAGAAACTAGGTGCATCAGCCAGGAATCAGCACAAATACTCAGCTGCCTTCCGAACTTCGAAGGGGAGGCTTTACGTCTTCTGCTGGCCTCAGTGGCTTTCTTCACTGATAGAGTGTTCTGGAAGTAATGTACTGGTACTTCTGGAGCTGGATCATACGAAGCCATGTGACTCCTGCTTAGGCTACTTGGAATGCTGGCTGTTGGGATGCTTCCTTTTGGAACCCAGACACCATGTTGCAAGATGTTGAAGCCACATGGGGAGAACGTGTGTCCTGCTTCCACCAGTAATGTTCGCTGTGCTTTCAGGTGAGAGTGATCATCAACTACCTGCCATGTGAGGGTACCATCATGGGCATCCCACCTCCTTAAGCCCTCAAGTGACCCTGTCCCTATCTTCCAACAGACTAGAACCCAAGGAGATCTCAAGAGAGAGCGCCCCCAGTTGAGCTCAGTCAACCCACACACCCATGAGAGATAATCACTTAGTAAGGCTCATATTTTGGGCTGGTTTGTTACATGCATGAGTCAACCAGAACACTGTGGAAACCAGAAGTTTCTGTTGTAACAAAACCCTCAAACCTAAAATAGATGCTGTTGACCTCTGAAACTCGATGACCAGTGCGAGCTGGAGGGCAGTGGGTGTGGAGGACAGGAAGAAACTGGGAGGCTGGCAGATTGCGATGGAAAAAGGGAACCCTATGAATGACCAGCTTATTCCGGCTCTTACAAGAAAAAAAAATTAGCTTTGGGCATTGTACCGTTTCACATAAATTTGTATTTGTCTTTTAAAATAGAAATATGGTATCCCAATGAATATATCTGTTGTAAGTAGTTCCTAAGGAACATAATAGTTAACATGAATTTCAGAGGTGTTTGTTATTTATAATCTTATTACAGTGTAATTTCTATTGCATAGCAAAAGGTCAAGGATGTAATTATAATAATAGATTCCTTTTTATTTCTTTTTGTTGCACTTAAATGTCAGTAGTGAGCACCATTTTTATTTTGTCTTATAATCCATGACTTTCCCATTGTTTGAGTCACATAAAGATCTATTTTTATATTATGAATTTTGTGAAACATTCCCATAGAAAATAACAATTTATAAAACATGCAGTTTATGGTTATCTTTCCTTTCAGAGTGAATGTTCAACTAGCTTTCCTTCATTTCTATTCCTATGCAACTGTCTACTTACTCTGTTGTTCAGTTCGTCCCTACGTATTCTTGAATGTTTTTGTAAAGACAGAAAATGCCCTTCAAATTTCTTTCAGTCTCTCTTTGCCTACCAAGTATATTTACATTACATATTTATTTCATTTCCTACTTACAGATACATTTTTCCATTCTCAGGTTCAAGTTGGAGTGCAAACATCTGCATTTTGAGGATAACACATGCATAAAGGAAGGACATTTATAGGTTCTTGCAGAAGGATTATTTCTTTTTGTGAATGTATTGCTTTCCTGTATGAGAGTTTCAAACACACACACGTATGTAATATATATGTGTATCTCTACACACAACCCATAAGCTTCTAAAAAATGAAAGCTCCATCAAAATTATATCCACTTGATTCATGTTCTTGTCCTACATGGGACACAGATCCTCTGCCCCTGGTATCCAGCCATCTCCAGGGTCTAAAATCACTTGAAGGTATTTTTGTTTCAGTAAAGCATTTCAAATGTCCTTTTTGCAAACTTTTCCTGAATGTGTATATGCATTTTGTACCTCGGACCTGCATGCAGCCCTCTGGAAACATTCCCTTATCCCTCTGATTCCTTGCCTAATCCTAAATGGTATGTCTTTATCCAATATATTTGCCTAATCCCAAATGATATGTCTTTATCCAATATACTTGCATGCTGACTTTTTAAGTTTCATCTTAAGACACACTCTTTTTTTTTTATTGTTACTTAAATTTTTTTTTCCAGTGTTCCAAGATTCATTCCCCATTCCCCACACCCAGTGCTCCACGCTCTAGGTGCCCCCAGTACCCACCACCAGGCTCTCCCATCCCTCCATCCCCCTCCCTCCAAGTCCCTCAGTTTGTTTCTGTTTAAGACACACTCTTAAAGCTCAAAAACATTTCTTTCTTTATTAGCTGTGCTTAAAAGTCAGCCTCTCTTTTCCCCACATTTGTTTCTGCTTTGCGGTGATTCCTACCCGGCAAAATTCTTTACAAACTGCAAAAGCATTCTTACTGATCTCACCGTCTATGTACAATAATGTCATACTCTCTTATTTTTTTCCCTGGGGGGCATGTACAAGCACTAAAAATGTTTGAGTTGTCTAATACATTCAACACATGCCATAATGACTAAGTACATTTTTGAACAGTCAACGAAAAGAAGTAGATACATAGATGTCTCATTGCCTAGGCAGTGGTTCTCCACTAGGGGAACTTTTTAGTATCTGGACACATTTGTGGTTGCCATGGCCATGTGGGAGAAGGGACAGTACTGACATCTAAAGAGTAGAGGCTAGGGATTCTGCTAAACAGCCCATAATGCCCAGGATAGCCCCCAGAATTAATACATCTCCAGGTGTTACCAGTGGCAACATTGAGGATCCTTGGTCTAGGATTATACTGGTAAGCACAATGTATGGCTTGGAACTGCCCCTGCTGTACACGGTTGATGCCAGAGTTTTTAACAGAGGATCATGGGAAAAAATAAAGGCTTGGTTATATGAAATTCATGGGTGATTTTTTGCCGGTACACTCTATGCAACCTCTCTCTGGAGCACAGAGACGTATCAGGTAAGATGCTTCCCGGAATGGTCCATGTGAACAAAAACATGGCACCCACTAACTTCCCTGGGGACCCATATTTCCCAACTCAACCCAAGTGCCCTGCCCCTGAAGTGCTATATTTTATGTGCTTTTGCATCTTTTTTTTCTTTAAACATTTTATTTATTTCTTTGACAGAGAAACACAGTGAGAGAGGGAACACAAGCAGGGGGGCTGAGAGAGGCAGGAAGCCCGATGTGGGGCTCGATCCCAGGTCTCCAGGATCATGACTTGAGCTGAAGGCAGTCACTCAACCAACTGAGCCACCCAGGCGCCCCATGTGCTTTTGCATCTTAATACCAGTGACCTATTTCACCTTTGCAAAATTCACTCCCAAATCCGACGGCTCGGGGCTGACCGACGAAACATACAGGCAACCTACTTTCTTTCTCTGGAAACTTTCACAAAATGAATCATATGTCACTTTTCTTTTCTGAAGCATATGCCATTTTATTTTATTCTGGGAGTTGAAATCACACCGTACATCTGGTTAAGTGTCGTTCCTGGTGAGTTTCACGATGGGTGCTTCCTCAGAGTGGTTTCTTGTAAGGATGCTTGCTGACCTCAGCCGTCCATCTGGCCAGCACAGCCTCTAGTGTTTCTGTAAACTGTTTACTGCTACACTTGTCTCCTCCCAGCATTGCTGCACTTTTTACAGGCTCCCCTTTTTCCCTCTCCTTGGCGTCTGTCTTTAATGCAACACTTGCATTTTGGACAGCGAGACAAGATGCCCGGTAGCCCTTCTAATATGCTTTCATCTTTCCCCACTATTATTACCATTACTTTTTGTTTCCTTTTCATGAGTACTCTTTCCAAAGGCTTCTGCCTACTTTTCTGCTCATTTTGTTCCCAACGACAATTTCTCAATAAAGGTACTATCGTAACCCCCATGTTTTATGGGATGGAAGAAGTGTTTCATAACCTGCCAGGATTTCCAAGCAGATAATCAACAAAACTGGGGATCTGAGATCCATCCTCTCGCTCCATACTTATTGTTCTTTACATACTACTTATTATTATTCTATTTAAAAACAACACTCAGTAAAGCCTTAATGGTGTTTTTCTCTTGGCTGGCTTCTTCTTTCTGACCAGAGGAGTTTGCAAGGTTGGAGGGAGCCCCTGATGTAGGTATCTTCCTAACTGGTGTGGAATCCTTGGCTTTATTCACTTGTGTCTTGATGTGAACTGATTATGAAGGACAGCTTAGGGTCCCAGGAGGTGGTTCTGGGGATTGTTGGGGACGAGGGCACCAGGAGAAGACCCCTGCAGAATGATGACAAAAAGCACCTTCCCTGCTCCTCAGCAAACATACACTTGTCTCAAGGGTTTCAGACCATGACTCTCGGTGAATTCTGCCTTCGTTAGGGAAGATGTTGCCTACTTTATACTGATGGCAACACTTTGCATTATAACAAAACCAAAATTTCATCTGAGCTACTCTTGTTCCACTCAAGATGGCAGTTGGCATGTGAGGTGCCCCCAAAGAGGTGGCTTCTTCACTGGACCTCTGGGTCACCTCCATTTAGTAGAGAAGATATGCAGTAAGCCCTTCATAACCGTGAAGGTCAGACATGGTGCCCACAGTTGCATTTTCTTCTCCTATCTTTCTGGCCTCTGTCAGTCCTGGTAGATTTTGTTTGGGGATCACCAGTTAGGCATATAGCGATGAAACAATTCTGTCCTTAGATTATGCCAGCGGCCGATACACATGTTACTCAAATCCCATCAGGGTGGGAAGGAACAGTGACTTCGCAAGGAGTGGTCACTCTGTACGTTTAAATGATCTCTTTAACTTGGATGGAGAATTCACCTGCCAGTGGGTTCAGAGACCCTCACACTCCATGGAAATATATTTTGGAGCATTGAGAGTAATTATTTCTCCAAATCCCAAACTTTGCATCTTAAGCTTCATCTGTGGGGTCAGCACTGACTGCTTTTCCCTGAATTTGTGTCCTACAGCTGCTGGAACAAAGAGCCCCACACTTAGCGGCTCAAAACAACACAAATGCATCTTCATACTCCTGTAGAACAGAAATCTCTATTTCTAGGATGGTTTCTCCACCTAACTCTTACACAGCCAAAATTAATGTATGGGGCAGACTTTGTTCCTTCCTTGAGATACTAGGGATGAATCCACTTTCAGCAACATTTGCTTTGTTGGCTAAATTCCATGCCATGCGGTTAAGGTTCCTGTTTCCTTGGTAGCTTTTGGCTGCGGGTTGTCCCCAGCTTCAATCACCTCCTGTCCCCTTCCTTTGTCTTTGAAACCACAATGGCAGCTTCAAATTTTTTCAATCATCCTGACTTCCCTTCTGCCTTGCTGGTCCTTTTCTACCTTCTGTGGTATCTCTCTGATTGTCTCGTCTCCCATCTTTTCCTTTTAAGAGTCATGGGACTCCATTGTACCCCCTTGGATATTCCAGGATGATCTGCTCATCTTTGGGTCTGCTGGATAGTACCTTTGATTGCATTTTCAAACTCCGTTCCAAGAATACCTAGATTCACAGTTGATTCAATAACCAGGGAGAGAAGAGTCTTGGGGGGATGTCTTTAGAATTTTGCTTACTACCTGCCCCTATATAATCAAATGTTGAGGTTGGTTGATGTAGCTTCGACAACTGGCTTCAACTAGGCTAGATTCAACTCAACCAGGAGGCTCCCCAGTGGAGGGAAAAGCTGAATGGGGAAGATATGTCATTAATTCCTTACCCTGCCCCATTCTCAGTAATAACCTTTAGGTGGTAGGTACCACATATAGTCTGGGGCAATCAAGTTTGCTGCTCATCTCTCATATGGCTGGCCACCACATCAATTATTTGTGTTTTCTTACTTAATAGACTCAGAATGCCAAAACCTTCTATCCTTTAACTCTGTTCTTCACTTAGCATTTCCTTTTTCTCAAAATTCCACACCCTGAAACTGACCTACTCTTGTGATATGGCAGTTGCTATTCTAATATTTCTACTTAGTGTGTGATTTTTATGTCACCTTAAAAGGGACTGGGTAATCGAACCCCCTTGAATTCTGGTCTTGTTTCCTCTGTTCCTGTGAATCATCACAGGTTAATTTTCCCCCCTTCATCGGTTCCCAGCAGTGAATCAAAAGGTGGATACATTTTCATCCCTCAGCCATTTGGTAACCTTTGCATTTTTAATGAGCTTTCAATCACATCAAAGAGCAAGGGAAGACCTTGGAAGCTGGTCTTGGGCTTTGCCAGTTTTAATGTTCTTAGCAAGAAAGTTACAATGACTTTGGTGCTAATGCTCTCTTCTGGGACTTCTAAACTGTTAGTATTTACAGTGTTTGTGCTCACTGAAATTCAGAGTTGTCGCTCCCATCATATTCTATACATATCCTTACCTATTTTATTCAAAGTGATTCTGCAACCTGTGCGAGTTAAAGTTCGAGTGGTTTCACTGTGTTACGTATTTCTTTTAATATAGTGAACTTAACGTGAATCTTTTTTGCATGTTATCTTCACAAAGATACGATTCTACCATTTTCCCCATTTATTAAACCATTTTGCCAAAAGCAATAAAATTAGCTCCTTCTAAGATGGTATATTGAAGATGAACTTTTCGGGAGGATTCTACTCATCTACTTAACCCTCGAAAATTCTCTATCCTTTGCAGTTCAATTAAAAAATAGACTAAATTAGATATTTAATAAAAATGTACTTATAAGATAGGAAAGTGACTTTTAAATCCACTGCTGGTGGTAGAAGAAGTTGAAAGTAAAATTATAGATGATGATTGAATCCCTGTAAAATATGGCTTTATGTCCATAAATGACTATTAGAAATGAGGGTTCTTTCTTTCTTTTTATATATATTTATTTATTTGACAGATAGAGAGATCACAAATAGGCAGGAGGCAGGCAGAGAAGGAGGGGAAAGGAGGCTCCCCACTGAGCAGAGAGCCCAATGTGGGACTTGACCCCAGGACCCTGAGATCATGACCTGAGCCAAAGGCAGAGCCTTTAACCCACTGAGCCACCAGGTGCCCAGGTTGTTTTTTTTCTAAATGAAATGCAGCTCTTAGTAGAAAAAAATGCCTGAGAATGTGTGAGAAAGAAGAGTTTGGGCATTTACATTACATTGCAGTGGCCTGATCTCAGCAGCCTTTCAGAACACAGGTAGGAAAAGTGATTAGATGACATTTTGGATTTTTCTGCATATGGTTGTACATTCTTAAGTGAGTCTGGGCTTCCACAAGTGTTTCAAGACTCCCTTACCTGGGCAAGAAATGTAGATTTCCAGGGAAGACTTAAAAAAATCAACATCGAAGCAGAAAGAGCCTCCAGGTACTTGAGACAAGGGAGCTCATTGGTACTTCATGTCCCGCACAATTAGTGTTGCTAAGTAAACCAAATTATTTTAGGGTTTCTTCTTGACCTTTTCTTTTTTCTCTCTCGTATTGTTTTAATTTCGGGACATCATTGAAAACTGAGAGCACCACAAGGGATCTTTGCCTCTTGCATCACTATGATTGAAGATCATAATTAGAAAAATGCAGGAAAAGGGAAAGCTTCAAAACCCATGCATCCTTTTATGAGACAGAAATGTGGAAAAGAGATCAACCATACAATAATTAGGCAGGGGAGGGAAAAGGTTATTAAAAGAGTAAATTATTTTGATTTTAGAGCACTAAAGATATCAGGGAATGGATGTTCTATAAACACAGTAATTTAGCCAGTTTGCCTGATGGAATATGGACCTCTTGACGTTCTTGTAGCTCAGACAGCACGTTGATTCTGATCCCAGACCACCCCCGGGGAGCGACAGAGTGTGTGTCTGTGTGTGTTCACCCCACCCCACCCCATTTTTTGCACAATATACCTATTTTAAGTGCTTTGGCATACCCCAATTTCAGTACACATTGACATGAACTATTTCTGCACTCTCCTTTTCTCTGTGTGCAATGGTTTCCAAATTTCTCTCCAGTCCTGCAAATCCCAGAGTTCTGTGACCCTTGCCTTTCTCTCTTCTCCTTCCATATCTGTGTTGTGGTAAATCTCCCAGGGCCCATCTTCTGTCTGTGCATTTCCCATTTGCCTCGGTGGCCCAGCCTTCACTAGGCATCATTTGTCGATCTCTGCATCTAGGGGCTGAGCACCACAAAACCAAGCTTGGAGGAAATTCCTGGTGTTTGACCCCTTGATTCTTTTTTTTTTTTTTTAAGATTTTATTTATTTATTAGAGACAGAGAGAGCACAAGTAGCAGGTGGAGGGTAGAGGGAGAAGCAAGCTCCCCACTGAGCAAGGAGCCTGACATGAGGCTCGATCCCAGCACCCTGAGGTCATAACCTAAGCCGAAGGCAGGCCATTAGCCATTTGAGCCACTCAGGTGTCCCTGACTCATGGACTCTTCACCAAAGAATTGATCTCAAACAGTAAATGTGGACCTGAACTCAAACTCAAACCAACACCCCAATTGAAAGCTAGGATTGAAACCTAACTGAACCAAATCTGAACACGAATCCAAAGCTGAGCCCAAACCTAAACCCAAACCAAACATCTCTCCTTACCCCTTACCCTTGACCTTGGACCATAACCCTTGACTATTAACCCCTGACTCAAACTCCAAAATGAGACTCTAAAGATAGTCTCTGAACCATGGTCTTTGATCCTAGCCCTGACCTTAGACCTCTGCCCTAAAAACATGGATATGATCCCTTGATCTTCACATTGACCTTTGACCCTAACTCAGTATCCAGTCAGGCATCTACCTGAACCTGAACCCATACTCAAAGCCTTTCACCCCTCAACTCTTGATCATGAACTCTCATCCTCCACAGGAATCCAAACCCATACTCAAAACATATTTCTCACCTGAGTCGTAACCCAAAACCACCCTTAACTTGAACCCTGACCCAACCCAGCCCAGCTACAAATGGGAACCCCACACGTGTCTCCAAGCCCAACATGGGCCAGCGAGCATCTCAGTCCTGGAGGATGGATATGGGATTTATGGAGTACCCGTGATACGCCAGGGACCAACTAGCCACCTGAAGACCCATGAACCATAGAAACCCAGAGGCCTGGCCCTTTGGAATGGACATTCTTGTAGTGGCTTGGAGGTAACTCTGACTCAGATCCAAGATTCACTGTGTATGGAAGTCCCAACCGCCCCCCCACACACACCTATTTCTGCAAAGTTTCCATAGGGCATGCATGGAGACGTTGGCTAACATGGTCACTTCTGGAACCCATTTTTTTTTTACTTTTCATTTATGCATTATTCAGTTTCCACTTTGGTCACCAACATGAGAAACTTAGCTCTTTCTCCATTTATACAAACACACCCATAACTACGTGAATTGTGGTATATGTCTCCATGTGTGTGTGGTACAGTGTGGTTCTTAATGAGTTTAACTTACGATTTGAGGAGAAACTGGGAACATTTTATCAAAAGAATTGAAAGATAAGCCTTACAAATCGAACATACCCTAGCCCTTGTGATACATACCTCTCCCGCATCCAAAAATTGGGGATTTTCTACTACTTGATGTCTCAACCGTAACTCATCAAACCCACTGATCTCCTAAAGCAGATTTGTAGTCTGTTTTTCTGTTGAGGTTTACCCTCTGCCATTCACAATTTAAGAAAGAATGCTATGAAGGTCAGTTTTCTCCCCAACATGATGAGTTTTGCTTCTTTGTGGAAAAATCATAGTAAATGTGTGCTTCTGTTAAGATAGCTCTGCATACACGGGGGAAGCCCCCTTTGATACTGTATAATTTCTCCTAGCTATGCTTGCAGTTTGAGTAATTACTCTCTGCCAATCCCCATAGCCAGTCAATAGGTCAGAATCCCCAGGTGGTATTGCCTGGAGTTTTCTTGCAAAATACATCCCAGGTGTTCGGCTGCATCTGGAAACTACTGGTAAAATTTATAATAAGTAATAAACTCTCAAGACTTGGCAGCTGAGAATGGTTGAACATGAGTTTTAAAAACCATTTAAGTAAATCCTTCTATATACTAATTGAGACTTAATTATTTAGAGTTTTTTTTCTTGTCCTAGCTACTGAGAAATGACATTTCGCATGAGCCCCGGAAGAATTAGAAGACATATCTTATTCATTCCGTTCCAAATAAACAATTCTCTTCGTCTTTACCTGAAGTATACCATACACATAAACCCACTGTTTTCCTTGGATTAGAAAATTCAAGGCTGGTGTTTATACTGGTTATTGAGCTGATGGATTTGATCTGAAACACAAAAAAGGATTTATTGCTAGGATATAGCTCTAGCTATTTCATAATTATGGGCATAACTTTTAAAGACAATTTCATTCTTTTTTCTCTCATTATTAGAGAATCCTTCACACAAGGACATGAAAAATGAACAAACATCTTTCTATACACAATCTGGCCTGAAATTAGGACACTGTGAAGGTTTTGTATCCCTTTTCCCCTCCTAAACTGTATCCCATTTGTCCCACCCTAAGGATCCTAATCTTTCTGAATCTCATTTATCATTTCCTTCTTTTAGGAAATCTTATTTTTTCAAACTGTCACTCCTAGCATGCCGCTAATAATGTGTATTAGGTATGATCTGTTATTTTAATCTTTTTTAAATTGGTTGTTATGTATTCTTCACCCGGTGTTCCATTACATACGCTCTATTGGGTATGCAGCCCAGGTGATGTTTGAGGGTGTGGTTCACTTCTACTCAGCGATACACAGAACAGCGTTGTATGGCTACACCACCAGCTGTAGACCTCTTTTTCTGGGAACTGGATATTTACTCTGGGTTGACCATTTATCAACAGTAAAGCCATGAATGCTTTGCAGAGATCTCTTGTAAAAGCAGAAATGTCTTAACTGATCGATCAATCCACTGGACCGTATTTATGTGTATATTTACATATCCTTGTAAAAGTCACAAACCTTTTAAATAATTGGACTTTCATCCTCCTGAGAATGGCCTATGAGCTTCCATTGCTGTGGAATTGAGTTCATTTTATGTTGGTTTTTTAACCTGGTGACTGTGGCCTCAGGAATTGAGTTCATTTTATGTTGGTTTTTTAACCTGGTGACTAAACATTTATTTCTAAAGATAAAGTGTACAAGAAAATACACATCTCTTATGTGTACAGTTCTGTGAGTCTGAAATTTGGGGCACAGTAGGGTGGCAGAATTTTTTGGCAAATGATTTTAACAAGTGGTTTTCCATTTCTCCACATGGGTCTTGTACGACTGTGTAGTTTTCTCACACGTCTCCATGCATGGCTAAATGACATCTTTAAAAAAAACTTTCCCTAAACTCTTGCTGATACAGCGAAATAATATTGGCTCTTGTATGTTGATACTCTCTGTAGGGACCTTATTAAATGTCGTTGGAGTGAATAATTTTTAAATTCTGTTGGGTTTCACAGGTCCTAGAGAATATGATTTACTAGTACCAAACCAACTATTTCCCAGCCTCCTTTTCCCTCAGACTTTTCTGTTATTATTCTTGTTTGTTTTTCTTACAGACCTAGTGAGGCCATCTGAATACATTGTTGAATGGAAATGAGATTGTGTATCTTCATTTCTTGTCTTTAGAAGAAAGTCTTCTGTAGTTATACCATCTGTGTAAGATTTCGAGTGGCTTATTGATAAACGAACTTTTTCGTTAAGGTTAACATTAAGAAGTGTTAATGCTAGGTGGTTAGCCTATAGCTCATTCCCACGGACCCCATGTAATACTAGATTCAGATGTTACACGGACGAGGGACCATCAGCCTTCCCCCAACAACCCAGAATATAATGAGTCCTATTTATACACAAGTCTGAAGACTTCCTTGCACAAACATTTTATGTAGTTCATGGATCTATAGTTTGTTGGTTGATTTGTTGTGTCTTCTTACTATGTGTATCCAAATTGATCATTTTGAGTGATAGTTATCTCTGTGACCAACACATTCTTCCAAAATGTTTCTCGTGTTTTAGCATTTACCAGAATCCCCTGAAGGGCTTGCTGAAATGCAGAGTCCAGAGCCCACCCTCTAAAATTTGGATTCAATGACTCTAGGGGATGGGAGCGGGCCAGAGGATTCAGTTAACTGATTTCCCCATGATGTGGTTCTTGTGGGTCCATGGATACACTTTGAGTAATTCTGTGTATCATTTCTGCTTCTTATTTCTGGCCAATTCCCAATTACTCTATAGAATCTCTATTATATTAGGCTAAAATGAATTTATTTCAGCCTATAACTACAGAGAGAAGCCTACTTCATGAGTTTTCTCAAACAATTCCCTAATTATACACATTAAGATTAAATCTTGTATAGAATATCTATGCTGTGTATGGATGATGTGTAAAAAAGTACCTGTTAAAACGAAAGTTAACACACAGTGGTTTATTAACAAATCGTGTATATGTCGTGTCTCAAAAAGGACAAGCTTGAATCTCTACAACAAGCCTTGAGAAATAACACACCTTGTGTTTCCCATTCAATGGATTAATTAGTAGCTCAAGTAAGATAAAAACTACTCCACCTCGTGACAGGCTACAGTGACATCCTGGAAAGGGGATTCTCACGTCAGCATAGGCTGTGTACGTGACACCTCGTTACTGACAGAAGGAGGTGCTCATGGATTCTGCAAACCTCAAAGACAGCATTGTCCGCTGGAAGTCACCACCACACAGTCTTGTGAAATAAGCACTTGATGACCAATGAATAACTTTTCAAAAGGTCTGCTATTCACTGTCTCTTGAACAACAAATGGGTCTAGCAAGTACGCAGTCTTGAATATCTGCAAACCCCTATAAATGTGAGCATGTCTGCTTTCCTATCAATGAATGCCTGTCCCCTTCCCCACTCCAATCACTCTGCCACTGGAAAAGTGATTTTTCAAAGGGAGATGGGGCCATGTGTCCCCAATGAAAAGGGCATTTATTGATTCATTCCCCATCCCTTTAATGAGAGCATAAAACGCACGTCACATGAGTTTAAGAACATAGAGTTTCCAGAACAAACCCAATCGCAGAGAAAAGGAAAAGTAACAAATATTAAATGAAAAAAAAAAAAAAAAGATTGTGTGTATGGCTTTGAAAGACCAGACGAGGAACATAATCATGTTTGTATCACACAACGCCTACAGAATTGTGAAGAACGCAAGATTTAAGCAAGATGGAGCATGAAGACAGTTCACAGAGTGTGGGCATTCAGTAGAGTTTGGAATAGGGGTGCGGTGAATAACCGGGAAGCTGTTTCTTTACGGTGGAGACGGGTCTTCCCTCTGGACTTGGAGATGGGTGCGAGAATGAGTAGGAGTGGCAACAGTAAATAAGAGTAAAATCAGCACAACCCAAATGCTAACCAAATGCTGGGGTTTCTCAAAGAAGAGTAATGCCAAAAACACAAATTTAAATGTGTCAACCTCAGAAGCTGGAGACATGCTCATCATGCAGTTACAGGAAGTGGGAAGGAAGACCAGATTGATGGAAATAAAGATGCTTTGCTCCATATTGGACACACTGAGATTTCTAGGACAGGAGGGTATCCAAGTGGCAGAGCTCTATCATGCTTGGGGACAAACTGGAGCCCTTGGGATTCCCTAAAGATACAAGCTGGAATCGTCATCAAATGGATGATGAGGCAGGTCAATGTTGGCTCATACACTGACATCGGGAGCAGTTCCTTATGGAAAGATGTGTTTTCATGCTGTAAAAATTAAAGGAAATTCTCTCTTACCTCCTTTTACGCTCCCCTTGGTACTTTTCATGAAGAGATGGGCAAGAATAATCGTGACTCACCGATACTCTCCATCTTGGAAACACAGATAAAGCAGAAATACTTGTTTTAGGCTGAGTTCCAAACTTAATATGTAACGATGTTTTTCTTGAAGTTTATTGGTACACACTACATCTCCACATAGAATTTGCTTTCGGTAATTCCCAGATTTGTTACAGAAAGTACAATTGATCAAAAGTCGGCTGCGGAAACTCCACAGCAATCCTCTTAGAGCCTTTTTGAGACATCCCAGAAGTATACTAAGATCCTAAAACACCTTTGCTGTGGAGGGTCTGAGTTCCATTTTGGATGAAATCCATCTTTAAGTATAATATTTTTCTATTTTTCTAATTGCCTCATGGCTGAAACAACACAGCTTCAGAGCTATACATTTGGAATGTCAAAGGGCGCAAAGAAGAAAAAAATAAATATATGTAATATATGTGTGTACGTGCATTGGACCTTTGAACATAGGTGGGAACTGTTCTTATAGGTACATTTTTTGGGGCAAATACCATACAGCACCAGAAATGTATTTTCTCTCCCTGGTGATTTTTCTTAATGACATTTTCTTTTCTCTAGCTTACTCTTTTGTAAGAACACCATATATAATACACATAGCATACAAAATATGTGTTAATCAACTATTTATGTCATCAGTAAGATTTTAGTTAAGAGTAGGCTATTAGCAGTTAACTTTCTGGGAAATCAAGAGTTATACATGGATTTTTAACTGTCGAGGAAGTTGAGGCCAGTGCTCCTGACCTTCAATCATTCAAGGGTCAACCATAACTGTATAAATATATATATATAATTTGTGGAAGAGCCCTCACTGGCCAAAATGGACAATTCCAACATCCTTAACAATAACAGGTATACTGAATTGAAACATGACAGATCTGTAATAACCCATGCATTCACCAGGATACTCAATATAATAATTCACTGATCATGAAGAATTCTTTTTTTTTTTTTTAAGATTTTATTTATTTGACAGAGAGAAACACAGCCAGAGAGGGAACACAAGCAGGGGGAGTGAGAGAGGAAGAAGCAGGCTTCCCACCGAGCAGGGAGCCCGATGTGGGACTCGATCCCAGGTCTCCGGGATCATGACCTGAGCCAAAGGCAGTCGCTCAACCAACTGAGCCACCCAGGCGCTCCGATCATGAAGAATTCTTAAAACTCAGTGGTGAGGAAACAAATAATGGGCCAGCGCCCCTAAGAGACATCTCAGGAGAGAAGATATAGAGATGGCAAATAACTATATGAAAATTTCTCCTCGTCATATATCACGGAAATGCAGATAGAGACATCGATGGGATACCAAACCTGTTAGAATGGCCCCCAAAACTAGAAACTCATTCACTGCTGAATGGGAATGTCAAATGGGGCAGCCCCTTTGGAAGACGGTTCTGCAGTTTCTTAAAAAACTAAAGATGCTCTTACCATAAGACCCAGCAGTCATGTTCTTTGGTCTTTACTCAGAGAAGCTTAAAACACATCCACACAAAAAAACCATCCCATTGACGTTTATAACAGATGTATTCAAAATTGCCCAGACTTGAAGTAACCAAGATACCACTGAGAGGTGAATGGATTAGTAAACTGTGGTCCGTCCAGGCCTGGGATATTATTATTCACCACTAAGCAGAAATGAGCTATCAAGACTTGAAAAGACACAGAGGAACCTTACACGTGTGTTGTTAAATGAAAGGCCTTGACCTGAAAAGGCTTTGTACTGTGTGCTTCCAATGTTATGACATTCTGGAAAAGGCAAAACCATGGAGACAATAAACAGCTCAGTGGTTGCCACAAGATGGGGTGGGGTGGAGGGATGAGCAGGTAGAACACAGAGGGACTTCTAGGGCAGTGAAACTCTTCTGTATCATATTGTAATGGTAGACCTAGGTCATTATCCATTCATCATAACCCATAGAATATGTACCACCAAGAGTGATCACTCGTGTAAACTCTGGACTCTGAGTGGCTATGATGGGACCAGGGTGGTTCATTGACTGTCACCACTCTTGCAGGGGACATTGAAAATTCAGGAATATATGCAGATGTGGGGGCAGGAGGTACATGTGAAATCTCTGTACCTTCCTCTCCACTTTTCTGTGAACCTAAAACTCCTCTAATAAATAATATATATTTAAAAATACAACTCATTGATCCAATCGCTAGGGTGCCATCACATTTCTCTGAATACCGATAGATAAAAGAATTACACTTTCCCCCCCACTTTCCCTCTAGGTACCGAATTTCAGAGTAACTCCAAAACTTGGTGAATTTTTATGGAATTCCAGATAATAATAAATGCAGAAGAACTAACAACAGGAAATCAGCATTTTGTAGAACCCCAAAGGAAGTCATAGTTGTAGAAGACCATCACCAATGGTTTGTAAAACATCAGTTGAAAAGCTTGGTAGATATTTTTCATAAATGATGGGATTAGTCACCACCTGAATCCAATTATCAATCACTATTAAGATAAATAAAAATAAGACAGGGCGGGAAGGCCTCCTGGTGATGTGACACCTACCAACATATAGAAACATCTCTTCCCACAAATATTTCCTTGTTTTCTAAGATACCAATGACATCATAAGAACATGCAAAGAAGAATTTTATAACAAAAAGATCTTATCTTTATTTTTATTTGCTTTCTCTCAGATCAGCAGATCACATTATTTGCTATTCACTAAAACTGTACCTTTTTTTTATTTTGAAATGTGTATGCCTACACCCTACCGAAACAATGAATTAAAGATCTCTAGCACTAGGCCTTAGGCATGAGTATTTTTTAAAAGTTATCCAGATGTTTTGTGTGGACAGGGAGAGTAATCAGTATTTGGTGTTACCCACCTTGTAAATGACAAAAGCTGTTTTAGACGAAGAGGTTAGCTGTTATTTGAAGGTTCTATTTAAATGTCATGGTCAGTTAAATAATGTTTTTCTTCACTTGATTTTTTTTTTTGTCCTGAAAGCAGTTAAAGTAGAATTTTACTATGAAAAAAATAAATGTGTTCAATAATGGGATCTTTCTTGCAAAGTGAACATAACGCCATGTGTTACGGTCCTCCTCTCGACAATTAGCCATGATTCCATATTGAGCAAATTGGACAGAATGACATCCAAGTTCTCCCTAGGATAAGGAATATTAGTTGGCTTTTATTTCTTTTTAATTAATTTATTTATTAGTTAGCTTTTAAATCAACCTCAGATTATGTGACCCAAAGTATTCCATTTTCCATCATTTCCTTTTAACTTCACTCAAGGTAGACACATTCTGGAGGTGCTCTACATTTGTAAATATAAATAAAAAATATAAATAAAAATATAAATAAAAAACAACCATGTTGAGGTGATGCTAAGGGATCTAACAAGATGAGTCCTGTTGTGGGCATTTCAAGGACCTTGACTCAGTGCGAGACATGTCTGTCCAGATCTCGTAACCAGCATCCACAGGTCTGGTGTCTTTGCTTGTGTTTTTAAAAGTATACTACGATAGAATGAGTGCCTTCGAAACAAAAGACATTTATTTCTTAGCCTTCTGGAGGCTGGAAGAGGAGGGTTCCAGCATGGACATCTTGCAGACCACTGACTTCCCACTCATTCATGGATTACCCTCCACCCTCATGACTGAATCATCTTCTAAAGAGGCCACCTCGTAATAATAAACTTAGAACCTGGCAGTTTCAACATAGGAATGTTCAGTCCGAAGGGGGGGTTGGCATTGGTCATTCAGTACAGGTGTCACACCTTATTAAGTGGATTTAGCCCATGTGTAGGTAGCACATTTTATGGACACTACAATTCAAAGTATTTTCCCCATGGGGACTTGTAGCTTCCTAGAGTTTCTCTTTGGGGTGATGAGAATATTTTGGAAATAGGCAATGGTGATGGTTTCATGTCATTGTGAATATAATTAATCCTATTGAATTTTGCACTTAGAAATGATGAAAACAAAAATGTATGTTATATGCACACATATATATCTTTAGCTGATTTTTCTTTTCAGTTGTGCTCAATTTAGGGGTAGCGTGAGGTAGAAGGAAGATATAATACCCCACACATTTTTTTTTTCTCAGAAATAAACCAGGTTCTCTCACAAAGACAAAATGAACAGAGAATTTCAGGTGCCCAAGATAAGCATAAATTTGGTCACAATTTCTAGCAGGTGAAGCAAAAGGGAGAAACATTTGATGTTGGGATTTTTATATCTGGAAAGAGAAAGGTTTCCCCTTTTCCTTCTGCTTCTTTACGATATGGGTTTGTGATAATAGAGGAGGTTGTGCCTGAAGGTTGTTGGTTCTCTTTTTTCATTGGTGGCTGGCACATTCATTGATGCCATTAAGAAAAATATACCAAAGTGGGACGACATCACTCAGTGGAGACTCTGCCCATTACGTGTAATGACTGCCTGCCCTCTTGAGCCTAGAAAAACACGAGCTTGGTTGTGCTCAGTTGATTCTTAAAAAGCCGACCCTGGATGGCTACTTCTGCCAAATGCAAGTAGGAATCCTGTTTGATTTTTATGGTCTACCCCTGGGTTGTATCACTAGAGATTTCACTTCTGGGGTCTGGGATGGAGTTTACCTGTGTCCATCCTTCCTGAGAATTCAGCATGGTTCTCGCGAATCCCTCATCCCGGTTCTGAGATAACCCAGCCCTCCCTCGCTGGAAGCACTGTGGAGGCTGGGAGAGGATGGTTCTCGCTCACCTTGGGAACACAGTGCAAGATGTAGAGCTGCCCATCAAATGTTTCTCTCTCTGTGTGCTCAGGATACAAAGGGACACCTGTTCCTGGAGGTGCTAGGTGGCATCTCTCTCGCACGCAGTGGTTCATTTTAAACGTAGCTGAGTCACATAATGAGAGACAGCATATGGTCATGTGGCAGAGGCATCTGGGAGAGGGATTGAGCACGTTTCCCTTGGAGTCCCTATTTTTAGCACTTTTTGCCCTTGTCTGTCAGGTTTGCAACCTTGAAACTCTTGTGATGGTAATGAAGTGAGTCTTTGCTCTGCTTTAGCCTTTGAAATAATTGCATCTCTCTTTTTCCCTCTGCGTGTTCATTCCTCCCTCTCTCTATCCCTTCATCCCTTCATACATCTATCTATCAATCTATCCATCCATCCACCCACCCCTCCACCCCCCACACAGCCACCTACCCAGCCACCCATCCATCCACCTACCCATCCAACCATCCACCCATCCATCCATTCATCTATCCATCCATTCATCCATCCATCCATCCATCCATCCATCCATCCATCCATCCATCTCTCTCTCTCCCTCCCTTCAACCCTCCATCCATTCATCCTTCTATGCATTATCTATGTATCTATGTGTTATCTATCTATCATCTATCTATCCCTCCATCCACCCATCCATCTGTCCATTCGTCAGTCCATCCACCCACCCACTCAGCCACCCATCCATCCACTCAAGCATCCAACCACTCAAACATCCATCCATCCTTCTATCCATTATCTATCCCTCCTTCCCTCCTTCAGTCTTCTCTCTATGTATCCATCTGGGTTTCAATGTCTAAAACTGTATTGTAAGAACTAATGCAGTATTAAGGCACCAGATTTGTGGTAATTCGTTACAGCCGTAATAGGGGAATAATATGCTACATCATTTAATTTGTATTTGCTTGTTTTTGACCTACTGATGCTATAATACGAGTTTCAGGCTGTTGAAGATACAGTTTAACTGGTTCATTACTACATCTTCACCACAAGGACAATGAGTGCCTCGAATATTGGAGGCGCCCATGACAATCTGGTGAAATGAGCCATACTTCACTGAGTTAAGTGAATTAGCGCCATATGCCTGTTAAATATTTTATCTTCATTACATCTTCATTAGTTTAAGATCCATTCTTTTTCTGCAGTTGACTCTAACTATGCTTCTGCTTTTGGATCATTGTGAGGTTAACTCCATTTGGTTGAATCCAAGGGTAATGCTCAAAATTCAGGGACCCAGTGTGGTCTCCACATCCTGTCTATGCAGGGAAGACTAGCTGTGTTCTTGACTCTGGAAAATTACTTTCTTTAAGCAAAACCTGATGAGATAACGTTCTGTATGTGGAGAATCAGTATAAGATTGTGTCTAATCTTCAAGGACAGAGAGTTACGGGGGCACCTGGCTGGCTCAGTGAGTAGATCAGGCAATCTTCGTCCTGGGATTGTGAGCCCTACACTGAGTGCAGAGATTACTTAAAATCTTAAAAAAAAAAAAAAGAGCAGAAAGTTAGCCTTTTTTTGAGTTGAATTTACTCATATCTGATTTATTATATGATCTATTTAATATTTTTGTATGTCATTTTTCAACAAGAAATCTTAAGTTCTGCCTTTTAAATTTCTCAGGAAAGCCCTCCCTGCATCTTTAAGTGTCACACCAGCACAGAGTTATGAGAAATGACGCTGAATATCATAACAATAAACATTAGGACTTAAGAGGCGGAGGGGGATGTCATAGCCACTCACAGATCCGGAGTGTCTCCTAGTAGAGAACACAGAATCGCAAAGATCTCGTTGCCAGCCTTTGGTGAAATGGCCTTCAATTTCTACATGAAATTAGATAACATTTCTCCCTCTCAAAATTACCCATGACTGCAGGTCCCGTAAGCAAAGTTACTCTAAAGAGTCTTGGGAAAGTCATCCCACGACTGTGTTGTGGTTGGGGGTAAGAGGATCTTGAGCATTGTGCTGGCCATTTTGGGGAAGAAAAATAGCAAAGACCACAAACACATTGATCTTACAACAGCTATGAACATAATACATACTAAGTGAGAACATAATAAAACAGAAAGCGTTTCAAAGCTTCAACCAACCAAGGGCATGTGTTCCCATAGTTCTAGAAACTTTTGTAATTAAAAGTATCATTTTGTAATTAAAGTATCATTGACAATGTTGCATTAATGCCAGGAATACAACATAGTGATTTCAGAAGTCTGTACTGTGTTCAGCACAAGGGTGGCGACTCTCACCTATGGTCCTAAAATATTCTCATTAAAAACCTCTCTGCTCCAGAAATTAAAGTTTTCCATCAGGATTTTAGCTCTTTCCTGTGTTCTTTTGCTTATTGTTACTCATATGTGTGCTGTCGTGTCCAAGATCTTATTGTTTTTTCTTAATTAAAACAATTTCCATATCTGTGCTCCAGGTTTGCCAGAGAAAACAAATGTTGGAAAGCTTAGGGATATTTGGGCACAGAAAAGATGATGTGAGCTACAAGATAATGTTGGGTTTTGACTGAGTTGGAAAAGAATGCTTTGTCTTTATATATTTGCTTACTCTGATTGTCTTATGGAAAAATAAGAACAGAGCAGATTAGTTCTAGTCTGCCCCTGGATGGTTCCTGGCAGTGAGAACTCATAAATAACACTAGTATGTCCAGGACCTTATTTGCACTCAAGGTTAGAAAAGCATAGCTAAACATTTGCAGTCAAGGGTAGAAGAGTGTATCTAAACAGAGTAGCATATTTTGAATTAATGTACTTTAAAAGGAATTATGGCAATTATGTTACAAATAGGACTGTGTAATTGTCTTCTCTCCTATAGGCACTTCATAGGGCTTTGAATACCATATAGAGAAAAAAAATGTGTCCTCGGTATGCTTTGTAAATATACTTTCAGGGGAAAACTAGGACTTTCAATTCCAATCAGCTTTAAAATTTTCTTTTTTGTCATTAAAGTATCATTGACAATGTTGCATTAATGCCAGGAATACAAAGTAGTGATTCCACAAATCTATACATTATGCCGCGCTCAGCACAAGGGTAACGACTCTCACCTGCGGTCCTAAAATATTCTCATTAAAAACAAATAGAAGCATGCAAATGCAAAAAAAAAAAAGATGGTGTAAGCTTTCAAGATATCTACGGAAATCTACTCAAATGCTGTTATTTCTCCCCAGCTTTTAGTTTATTCTTTGGGTCATTCTGGGTACATATAAATGTCAGGGCAATGACATTTCCATCATTCACAGCCTGGATGAAAAGCTATGATACAGGGTGGTTAGGGGTTTTCTTTTTCCTTTTTTAAATTTGCTTTGCTTTTCGTTAAGCATATACTGAGCACTTAAACAGAATTTACAAATGCATATGCATCGCCTTGTGCCAGATCATTCCCTAAACAACACATGCAATCAGAGGGCATATAGACGTTTTCCTTATCACCTGCATGATCTTCAAGTCAGAGTCTTGGTAGACAAGCAATCAGTTTTCCCTCTGGGCTCAACTTCATTTACTGAAAGTGCATCTCTTTGTTCTTGCTGTGCATCGGTGAAACAAGTAGCAGCATGACTGTCTTCAAGAAAGTCAGAGGAGCCGCTGACCGTGTGTGAGCTCACACTACTAGGTACAGCAGGCACGAGCATTTCCCCACTCGACTCCCCAGGCAACGCTCGGGGTACTTACTGTCCTTTTCTCCGTTCTGCATGTGAGAAACCCAGGACTTGGAAATCTTCAACCACATGCCCAAGGCGTCCCTGTAGATTCCAACCCGAAGGGCACTGACTCTGACCCCAGTGCACACGGTTACCTGCTCTTGAACAACACACGTGTATCCTTCCAAGACAGTGGGAAGTTCTCTGATAGAAATCTACTGAAAGAAACTTACAGAGCTGAGAGACTGGGGACAATCAGGAAAAATTGGAGAAGGGACATACATGGGTAGAGGGAGAGAAAGCAAGGACACTGAATTACTCCTTAAAGGGTTACAGCAGGGAGGAGATGGGTTTCGTCTATACTCCGTGGGCAAATAGTGAGGCGAGGTCTACAGGAAGAAGGCAGCTTGGGCAGTGTGGACGAGGCAGCCTATGGCCTCACAGCAGCCCTTTAGAGACCATCCTCGATGTAGCCAACTGCATATAAAGCCAAAGAGATACAGGGATGTCTGGGAGGCTCAGTCATTAAGTGTCTGTCTTTGGCTCAGGTCATGATCCCCAAGTCCCAGATTCGGCATCCTAGGATCAAGCCCCGTATCAGGCTCCCTGTTTAGTGGGGAGTCTGCATCTCCCTCTCCAGGTCTCCCGTGCTTGTGTTCCCTCTCTCACTCTCTTTCTGTAATAAATAAATAAAACCTTTAAAAAAAAATTAAAGAGGTACAAAAATGCAAGCCTTAGGGTCACTCAAAAAGTAACATAATGTTTGTTCAATTGCTAGAGAACGAGCTACAAGTTGGAAAAATGTAAAACCACATTTAGAATTAAATGTGAAAACCACCTATAACCACATTCCCAGAATTAAGTGCTATTAAATGTTGGCTTTCCTTCCAGAGTTTATATTTCACCCCTCGCTTTATTATGTTAATAAACATAGGATCATAGGACCCAGTATTCAGCAATTCATCAATTTCCCTTGAGAGACCTTAGATGTGTTTCTCTGTCTCCACAAATGAAGAACCTCCCATTATATGGTTCAGCCAAGAGAACTCACGCGACACATCTTTCATTCATGAATGCCGAGGTTGCTGTCATCCCTTATTTTCAAAATTACAACCAATAAGGATGGATCCTTGGGTGGCCGGCTACCTCTGTACAGTCAAATAAAGATTTATTTATTTTTTTTAAGTAGAAGGGTTTTAGGGTTATCTTCATGGTAGAGACATGAGTTGGAAGCAGCAAGATGGACCACTGACCTGGATGTCTTATCTCAGGCACTGGGCTGCAGACCCAGCAGATGAATGGGGGGTATGGGTTGTTTCAGAAATCAAAGCAAAAGGATTGGATAGCCAACTGAATTCAAGACCTACAGATCTAGAGCACTGTTCCAATCGGGGATTCAAATGGAGATGTATCTCACATTGGCTCACAGGGGTTAGGTCCCTGACCTAATGGCCATTGCCAGAATTTCATCCCTGTGAAACTTACTAACCGAGGACCTTCATGTTTTGATCTTGACTATGGAATAAACAAAACTGTGTTTATTATTTTGTATTTTGTTTCCAGAATATAATTTTGGTTTTAGGGTATCAGTTAATATAATTTCAACTAAAGTACTTAGAAAACAGCTGTGCAGCCTTGTTCTCAATGACTACATGGGAAATAGAAGATACTTTATGGAACTAATGTAAGGAATCCCACTAACAACCTAACAGGCCCAGTGTTTGGAAACCTGTGCCATAGAAATCATGTGTCCTCATGATTGTCTTTGATTTATTCTACTGATGTTGGAAATAGATTTTGACCCTGTATGACATTGATGTGGTAATTAAATGTGGTAGGATATGACTCATGTCATCTGTAACTAAACTAAAAACTACAAATAGACTACATTTTAAGAGCTTTTCCCCCATCGGGCTCAAAGAATTGGGGTATGGACCTTCCCTTGCCTTCTATCCATAGGTATAGACCCTTTCGTCAAATCATACATGATTCTGATAAGAAAACTTCAGTTTCATGTTGTAATAAATGCACCCAGTGAAGGATTTCTTATAAACATCAGAGAAGGTAGATTTGCATGTATTTCGCTGATTTTCATCTTTATCCCCCTGCTCAAATTCTTATCACACGTCTTTCTAGGCTCATTTATGTGTCCTAAAATAAATTCTGTCTCTTCTCATTGGAGAATTTTTATGCAAACATTCTGGTTTTGCTTTTATGCCATTAAATTAAATGTGTGTACACACACACACACATACACACACACACATTTAGGATATATGTATATCTCACATATTTATGCACATGTATGCTCTCACACAATTACCTCTTTAATAGATGCATTCTACATATAGCACAGGATTATATCTATGCCTATATGACCTACATATACACATATGTAGGTGTATATATGCAATTATTAAGTATTAATTGAGTCTCTGGGCACCTGCGTGGCTCAGTTGGTTCAGCATCTGCCTTCAGCTCAGGTAGGATCCCAGGGTTCTGAGATCGAGCCCCACATCGGGTTCTCTGCTCAGTGGGGATCCTGCTTCTCCCTCTCCCTCTGCTGCTCCCCCTGCTTGCGCTCGCTCTCTCAGTCAAATAAATGAATAAAATCTTTAAAAAAAATTTAATTTAGTCTCAACTGTATTTCAGAAATTCTTTTAGAAATAGTTGAGAGTCCAATTCTATCAATTACAGGAGAAGGCACACCCTAAAACATAAACTCTATCATTCTATATACACTTGGTACTTACCTTCTGGTTAATGGTCACCCCAAAAAAGGTCTACTCTGCTTGTATAATGAATTATCTCCTAAAATAAAACAGACTGTAGCTTTAAAGTCCTATTACACATGAACAAAAGGGCAGCGACCTCTGACGCCATCGGGCTTCTAACTATTGATCTTGTAGCGCATGGACAGCCTTATCGCCTGCACTCATTCTCCTAAACCCTATGACACAACTCAGAAGAATGAGAAACCTTTAGACTGTGATAGCCTATCATAAAAGCCTGAAACCTTCTTTTCTAGCAACAGTAAGAAGACCAAATACGCGCTTCATTTTTATATGACCTAGAATTTCATTCAACCGGCAAGGGGATAATATGATTTCTGGGGTTTAGGCATTTCTCATGGACCATATTTTGAAATAACTGCTGGACAATGGAACATGCCTCTTGTGTGAATGCATTTTTTCAAAAAATGTTTTATTTTTGGCTCCTTCCAGGGCTTTGAATGAAACTTGGTATGGATGTAGTGTCAGTATGTGTGAGTTCCAGGGTTGGTTTTGTATCTCCCTCTCATTGCTGCATTGTTGGGGTTGGGGTGGGGGGCTGACTGATTTACAGCCTTCACTGCAGAGATCTTAAATCTCAAAAGCCAAACGTTTCATCAGCTGAAATGCTCAAAAGATGTGCAGCCAAGAGTGCTTATCAGTGAAAGGAGCCAGTTGTTTAAAATTTCTGGTTCTCGCCAGCCAAGGGGCTGCTTCTGTGAATTCATTGGCCGCATATATGGGGAATTAAGTTCTCCACGATGGGACAAACTTCTAAGGATGCTTCTACCAGCGCTCGGCTTTGGGGAGGTGCCTGGCTGTTTCCAAATTAATTCGCCATGCTCACATTCATAGAATTCCACGGTACTCAATGCATATACATTTCGTCTCTGGATTATATCAAAACACTACATTGGTTACTTTCAGAACAGCGAAGGAATACACTGTTGCAGACAAAATAAAATTGCTTGCATTCCCTGTGTACCTGCAGTGGAAATTCTGCCTTGTGGATTATTGAAATTACAAGAGAAGAAGGGAAAGTCCCTTGGTGTTGGAGTCCTGTACCAGAAACTATGGAAACACCAACTTCAAAAAAGAAGAACCACGTTCATTTGCTGAACTTCAGACATGCACGGAGGAGCTGTTTCCCTCAGGACTTTTGGAAGGAATTCAGAATTGCAAAGATCCAATCTTTCAATAGGAGGCTGTTAGGAAAGCAAAGATTTGCCAGGGTATAGAATATTAATTAGCCTGGCTTTTGAGAGGTTACAACACACACGTTTAGCTCGGGAGGGGCTCCAGTTTACCAAAGGCTGGTGATTTACTGTATGTTGCAAATCCTCACGGTGCTCCGCAGAAACAAAATAAGCGAATAGGTCATCCTGCAAGAGCTGACAGGGGGCTGGGGGAGAGGCGGTGGAGGAAGGATGTGTTAAAGACAACGGTTCTGCCAAAAAATTACTAGAGTCTTTAGGAATTAATCACCTCTTTCCTTAATGGGGAAAGAGAGGCTTGTCTTATGGTTATTATACGGCACCGAAACTGCCATTGGGAGCCAGTTTCACACATAAAGCCGCATGAAAGGGGCTTTTCTCCCAAGCAGAGTGTGATGCATTTTATGAGAAACTGTGTAAAAGGTTGCATGAGGAATGCCAGAGCTGGGGAACATTCGCTGGCATGAAACGCTAATTAGTAACTGCTAATTAAATGAGGGAGGGATTGGTAACGTCTGAACATTCCCACTAATCACAGCTAATCTCAGCTGAGCTCAATCCCGTGAACACCAGGGAAGCCTGGATCTGGGGGCGGTGCCCCCAAAGCACAACCATACAGGCTTCATCTTGCCTCTGTCTGCAGGTAAAGGGCGTCGGGAGTCCGATCGTTGTAATTCTAGAAACCCCCCCCTCCCCAAAAGAAGCCTTCCCGTTGCTTTATTTCAAACCGGGCCCATTCATTTCTCCTACCCTCTCCAAACACAGTGGGCCTGGCTTCCTCAGTGGGTAAAAAGCCTTCGTCCTCTACTTATTTTGTTTTAGGTTTTAGAAGCCAGCTCTCAAGAGCTCCCTACATTTGCTGTCAGCTTTAGAGAGGGGGTTTGAGGGCCTCAGTTCGGATCCTTGTTATTCAAGGGCCCGGATCAGCCCACATTCACGTCAACATGGCAGCACGTGGTCCCAGGAACTGAATAAGCACTAATTGAAATGAGGTCAACAGCATGACCCTTGGAAATGCCATAATTGGGTGTTTGGGGGCAGGGACAAATAAAAAAAAGTATAATGGTTTAAAAAAAAAAACACTTTTTATGACTTGCACTTTTTTTTTTATGGTCAGAAGGCTTATAGGCTTATGCAAGAAAGCAAGCGGTATAAAGTTGGGTTAATGTTTATACCATGAATGAACCTTGGCAGGTGCTAAACGATCATGGTTTTGAATTTCAGCAGGAGAGTGTCTGTGGAGAAAACGACTTCAAACATCAGAGGGAAGCCGTTTTTGCAGGTTGGGATCTTTATGCCACTTGGAACACTCAAGGAGTCCCACGTCTAAGTGATCACTTTACTCCCAGAAATGCCTTTTTTCGAGCTTCTGAGGGGGAACTTGGAACTTGATGCCTTGAGTGAAATCCATCCCTCAGTCCCTCCAGTTATAGAATCGTCCTTCTTGAAAGAAAACATAACAACTCATCCCATTTTAGGGACAGTTGGAGTGATCTGAATATGCATTGTCCTTTGGCTAAGATTAAAGACTTGTGTGTTTCTATGGGTGACTAAAATATTTCTGTAAGGGAAAGATAGAGGTGCATGCTCCCTAAGACTCAGATCTCATGGTACCTGTCATTTACTTGGAAATAGAGCATTACAAGAAATTAAATGAAAATATTAATAAGAAATTCAATGGGAAAAAGCTGACCTCTATTGCTCTTTTTAATACATGCTTGCTTTCTTAAACATCAATGCAGAGATTCCC
>PITA01003794.1:0-19039 GCA_004023965.1 Spilogale gracilis | reverse complement strand
TACATACGTTCTACACTGATGGTGCCGGATAGAGACATCGTGCGCGAACTTGCACAATGAACCATTGTGTCGTAGGGTCCACGGAACCAATAGCCCTTGGAACACTGACTCCATACGGTCACCCTTCCTGCCAGGGAAGGTCTCTACAGTGGTGCTTCTCCGTTAGAGGGAGAGGCGCCAAGAACCAACAAGGTAAATCGTGAGATCCCTTTCCGAGGACCAGCGACACGCATGTGCTTTTCAAAAAATAGTTGACAAGAAAGATTTAAAAATAAAAAATAGCTGACAACCCAAAAGATCCTGTTTTCTCTTGCAGGCTTTTTAAGCACGGGCGACCAGGCGGCCAAAGGCAACTATGGGCTCCTGGATCAGATCCAGGCTCTACGGTGGATTGAGGAGAACGTCGGGGCCTTCGGCGGGGACCCCAAGCGAGTGACCATCTTCGGCTCGGGTGCGGGAGCCTCTTGTGTCAGTCTGCTGACCTTGTCACACTATTCAGAAGGTAATAAGGGCTTCGCCCAGCTGGTGCACGACCCCCAGGGCTGAGCAATGAGCACACACACAGAACGCATGTCCCGGGGGCCCTCAGTGTTTCTTACAGCCAAGAACCCCAAAAGACATGACTCCCACCTTTCTAACTCGGGTTTCTTTCCATGGGAGCCACATTCTGTCATCTCACTTAAATGAACAATTACATGTCGTGGCAACAATTTGGACAACATGACTTCTTCGGAAAGACCAGCGCTTTTGCTTCTGCCTTTCCGACTTCACTCAGCCCATTTTAAATTCTATCATTTCGGTCAACTTTAAATTGGGCCAGCTTCTCATCTCAACTTGGGAGACATAATACAGAAGAGAGACAGGGATGTGGGTAAGGGTTGATGTTCATTTGGTAATCCACGTGGCTCGTGGCCATGAGATTTGTTTAAAACTCACTCGGTTATGTTTTAAAAGTCACTAAGGTCTGACATGAGATGAGGTCATGATCTCAGGGTGCTGTGATCCAGCCCTACATCGGGCTGCTCGCTGGGCATGGAGCCTACTTGTCCCCCCTCCCTCTGCCTCTGCCACACTCTGCACTAAAAAAAAAACACCAAAAAATAAAAAACAAACAAAGAAAAAAACTAGCCATCCTAACTCAAGGGGGCTCCCTAATGCCCATGGGTAAACTATAGCACTGAAGGGAACCTTGAAGCTCATCTACTCCAAAGCCACCATTTATAAAAACTAAATTGAAGGGGCGCCTGGGTGGCTCAGTTGGTTAAGCGACTGCCTTCGGCTCAGGTCATGATCCTGGAGATCTGGGATCGAGCCCCACATCGGGCTCCCTGCTCTGTGGGAAGCCTGCTTCTCCCTCTCTCACTCCCCTTGCTTGTGTTCCCTCTCTGGCTGTATTTCTCTCTGTCAAATAAATAAATAAAATCTTAAAAAACAAAAACAAAACAAAACAAAAAAACTAAATTGAAGCTCAGAGAGGTTGCATAACCCACTTGGGCTCACACAACAGAGCAAGGTAAGAAACCAAGCTATGCAAACCCCAATTTAAACCCATTCCCATCATTCTCCACTAGCTATGAAACATCGGGGAAGAGTACAGAGTTGTCTTGACCTTCCCTACAGAATAGACTTGCCTTATGGATTCGGGAATATCTGAGCAAATTCCCGATTGCCTCCCATAGTTGGTATTTTATGGTCCAACTGCTTTTCTACTTTAATCTTCAGACTTCCTCTGAAGATATTTGGCAGGCCTTAGGAAACAAGAACATTCAGCTTGAGTAGAGATTTTGACTGGTCCCAAACACCACTGTGACAAGTGGATTTTCAGCATAGGAAGGAGATTCACAATTCACCTGCCAATAAGATGTTCAATGCAGGGACCACAAGCAAGCAACACTCAAACCAAAGCTGATCAACTTGTAGGGGATTTCATGTCTAAAGAGATCTCGAATTCGGGGCTCATACTTGTATTATCCTTTTCTTTCTACCAAAAATGAAAGAGTGAATCACGAGAGGGGTCACTCCTAGTATCAATTTGTACAGCATTCTAGAAAATACTGAGACTTTCCCATTTGTCAAGGGATATAGTCCCAGTTCTCGAGTGAGCCATCAGTCCAGACCGGCTTCCATAATAATCAAACACAATAAACCAAATCTAATTGGAAAAACAGCATAATCACTTAAATCAAGAGGTCAGAAATGAGCGAGCTCTGGGAAGGCTATGCCTGGGTCAGGTCTCTGCAACTTTTCAAGACAGCCCAGCAACATAGAAATACCCAGACTGTTGGCCTTAGAATTATACTTCTAGCGATATAGTCTACAGAACAATCACGGTATGCACAGAAAATGATGTTTTCATGAAGATGTTCACCACAGTATTATAGCAAAGACCCAAATGAAGAGCTCCAGATTCAAAAGGCAAGAAGTTGATAAGGAACAGGTGTATTTCCTCAAAGGAACAATGATTAACATCTCTGAAGCACGTGTCCAGAAGGCTGGGAAACACAATCTAAGCTATACATCTATTGGACTGTGTCGTACAAAACGCTACGTTGAGGAGGGGACAGGCAAGTGGGCATGACCCCACAATGCTGACATAACTTGTATTTTGGCCTGAATTATGGGTGGCATTTTTCTTTATCCATTTTTTCAAGGTTAATCGGGGATTATATTCCGTGGCACACATACACACACACAGAGCTATGTCAGTCCTGCCCAATCAGTGTAAGAAATTAAAAGAAAAAAAAAAAAACAGGTAACTTGTAGCAAAATTTTTCTAATCCTGATTATTTTAACTTATGAAGGTCCTCCACTGATCTAGCATTGACATCATTTCTGTGCACACACACGTTAATCTTGAGAGCTAAACACACAACGTCTGTCATCATACATCTCTGAGAGTATTATCGTCTCTGGGAGACTGGCCCCCAAATGACTTTAATGTTGCATTGAACAAAGTCAAATCCATTTAAAATCTTCTCTCGTGTGTCATCTTTGGGCAATGGTCCAGGCTTTAGAGTCACATCTTCCTGACTGCGATCATGTTTTCGTCACTTGATTGCTTGCTTGACCTTAAAACTCTACAGGACATGAACTTCTGGGCTCCCAGCTGAATTATTCTTCCAGAAACTCCCAAGACATCGGATTTCCATCATGCTGGAATTCAAGAAAATGTCAGGAAGAGATAAGAAAAAGAATGCTATCATTTTATACCCCATCATCTCTTGTCCTGTAGTACTAAAAAATAGAGGGTTTAAAAAAATTTTTTTGACTTACTGACATTTATATACTAGACTGATCTGATAGAAAATTGTAAGCTACACAGAATTTTACTCATCAAATTGTCCAATTTATTTTTTCATTTCTCACCAAACAGACATTTCTAACTTCTGGCAGAATACGAGATAGAGAAGTCTGGGCTTTGAGTTGATGTGATTTGGGGATCACCAATTTGTTGAAAAATACATTTTAGTTGGGCAATACAACCGAGCATTCTTTTAGGAATCGCTACTTTAATTAATATTTTTATTGTAAAAGTTTAATGCCTGTACTATATTGAAGGTGGAATTAGATATACGTGTCTGAATTTATACTCTGAAATTGATTTCAGTGGATGTTTTCCCCCCCATAATGAAATGGTACCTGATTCTGTCAAGGAGGCAAAATGGTCTTTGACATCTTCTTGGCACAAAGCGTATTTTTAAGGAATGGAGGAGAGGATAACTCTGTGAGACTTAATTTACAGCATCTGGGGAGGGAGACGCCCACAGGACACGGCATTAGGGAAGGTTAACCACTACAGCGAAATCGTAAATGCGGTTTCACTTTCTTAAACCCTTTTTGTGCGCATGTGTGTGTGCGTGTATGAAGAACATCCCAGAAAACCAGCATCCAGCGGGCAGGGGGAGGGGGAGAGAAAAAGATGGAAATGAGGGGAAAAAATCCTGAAAGAGCTGAATGCTACTGTATGCAGAAATTCACATGCCCGAGAGACAATCAGAGCCTTCTTTGCGAAGTCAAAAGCTGCTTTTCTGTCTTTCGGGTTTTCATTTGCATGTCTACAACTTTGCACCTGCAGGGCTGTTCCAGAAGGCCATCATCCAGAGTGGGACCGCCCTGTCCAGCTGGGCAGTGAACTACCAGCCTGCCAAGTACACGCGGATATTGGCGGACAAAGTCGGCTGCAACATGCTGGATACCACGGACATGGTGGAATGTCTTCGGAATAAGAACTACAAAGAGCTCATTCAGCAGACCATCACCCCCGCCACGTACCACATTTCCTTTGGTCCCGTCATCGACGGCGATGTCATCCCGGACGACCCCCAGATCCTGATGGAGCAGGGGGAGTTCCTCAACTACGACATCATGCTGGGCGTCAACCAGGGGGAAGGCTTGAAGTTTGTGGACGGCATCGTGGACAACGAGGATGGCGTGACGCCCAATGACTTTGACTTCTCCGTGTCCAACTTTGTGGACAACCTTTACGGCTACCCAGAGGGGAAAGACACGTTGCGGGAGACCATCAAATTCATGTACACCGACTGGGCCGACAAGGAAAACCCGGAGACGCGTCGCAAAACCCTGGTGGCTCTCTTCACGGACCACCAGTGGGTGGCCCCCGCCGTGGCCACAGCTGACCTCCACGCCCAGTATGGCTCTCCAACCTACTTCTACGCCTTCTACCACCACTGCCAAAGTGAAATGAAGCCAAGCTGGGCAGACTCAGCCCACGGCGATGAAGTGCCCTATGTCTTTGGGATCCCCATGATCGGCCCCACTGAACTCTTCAGTTGTAACTTCTCCAAGAACGATGTCATGCTCAGCGCGGTGGTCATGACCTACTGGACCAACTTCGCCAAAACCGGGTACGTTCTTCCCACTCCGGCTTCTTAATTCTCTCCTAGTTTTTCTGGGTCCTCCATACAAGTGTGATTTCCATGACTGAATGCCTGAATGCAGACATGCGTGCACACACACACACACACACACACACACACACAATAACGATGGGGAAGTTTTACTACTGTGCTATTTGCATGACATCAAAAAGTCTGTGTCCCACCTGGCGGTTCAAGGCTGAGATGTACATGGCAATAGTGTTGGACGCTAATTGCAGAATTTCAAGTCTCGGTAGGATCCTGTCTCCTTTGATAAATAATAGAGTTATCAAAACCCACGGGCCATGTGCAAATTCTTTCTAGTATAGCCATGAGAGTAAACTCAATCTCTTAATACATCCAGGAAATACTATGTGTGTCTATATACTTTATATTAACACACATATATGTATACACATCTATAGTGTTTCTCTTCAGTTATGATGTTCTTTCTTATATATACCTATATTTACAAATACATTCATTCATTTAAATATGTCATTCACATTTCATAAATAAATACACATTTCATTACCTATGTGTATATATATATGTATATATAGGAAATCTATATAAATATATACTACACCTATAATAATATAATAAATATGTAATGTATAATATAAATTATATAATGTGCCTATATTAATATAATAAATATATGTAACATAAATATATATAATACACCTGAAAGGGAAGTGTATAAATATGTATATATTTATGTATGTATATATTTATATATATACATGTATTATATATATTTGTGTGTATATATGTATATTATGTATATATATACACGTATATAGATATATATATACACATATATATATAGGGAAGTATACAAATATATATAGGCACCTCCAAGAGAAGCTCATTGTCTCAACATTGTGGAAAATATACAAGACTCACAACACTTCCCGCCAGTGTGTTCCTGAGCAGCGTCTCTTCAAACAGGAGAGCAGAAGACTCCCAGCATTTCAAGTAGCTACAAACCTCACAGCATCTTTTCATTTTTCTCTTGCCTGATAACATGATTGTGGAAACTCATGAGCTTTGATTCTCTTCTCCTTGCATCTCTGCTTCTCTCATTAACCTTGAGCCTCATGCACAGAACTGACATCGGAGATGCCCACAGCTCCCGTGATGCTCCCGTGGCGTACTGGGTGTCGGACCGGGGCTCCCACCTGGCGGTAGCCTGGGTGTCTGAGTCCTATGCACCTCAAGACACAGGCTGTGGGCACGCCACTGGTGTCCATGGTTACTTAGGGCTTCAGCAGCTGTCCTTCTTTACAGGGACCCCAAATGTTACCGGGTGGCAAGTGGTTTTAGAATATTTTCTGGTCTTAGCAAAAGTATGGCATGCTTATAGAGTGGCAGATGGGCTGCATGGATACCTACTCAAAACTGTCAGATGTGACAAGTTTGGTCTAAGGAAGGGTCGTATGGGGGAGAGGGGAGAGACGGATGTTTGGGAGAGCAACATCCCTGTCACCGGAAATTTCTCTCTTTGACAAGGAGATGACTGAGGTCACGTCCACAAGTATTTTTTTTTAAGATTTTATTTATTTATTTGACAGAGAAAAACACAGCTAGAGAGGGAACACAAGCAGGGGGAGTGAGAGAGGGAGAAGCAGGCTTCCCGCCGAGCAGGGAGCCCGATGTGGGACTCGATCCCGGGTCTCCGGGATCATGACCTGAGCCGAAGGCAGTCGCTTAACCAACTGAGCCACTCAGGCACCCCCAAAAATATTTTTATACAATCCTTGTTTTATATTATTTATTCTTATTATTTATTCTCATTGTTAGGGCTGCTCTAACTGGTACCAAAACAGTGTGGATAAAACCACAGAAATTTATTGTCTCAGAGTTCAGATGCTGGGAGTGTGAAATGCAGGTGTGGGCAGAACTGGGCTTCCTCTAAAACCTATATAGGAAGGTTTCGTGCTACTTCCTAGCTCCTGCTGCTGGGCAGGTTCTCTTTACTGTTCCTTCCTTCTGGTGACATTGTTCCAATGTCTGCATCTGCATCCTGGACTGGTCTCCTTGTGTCTCTCTGTCTTTAGATGCCCATCTTTTTATCAGGGTGTCTCTCATATTGGCCTAGAAGTCCCACCTGCTGCATCCCATCTTGACTGATTCCATCTGTAATGGGCCCTATTTCCAAATAAGGCCGCAATCTGAGGGACTGGGGGTTACCATTCAGCCTATGTTGATGTGAGGGGCAACCACGCCAACCCAGCAGCCCCGTTAAAAGCAGGACGATGCCCAGTAGTGTCATTGAACTCAGATGTGTGATGCCTTTCGTAGCAGAATGTCACTTTCTTAAAGCAGAAAGACGCAAAAGCCATTTCCCAAACGATGGCCGTTCTAGTTCACCAACACCGACATCCACACGTACCACTCTTTTCACAATATCTAAGCACACCTTCGTTGCTTACCTTACTTAAAGCCACATACTTTTCCCCCTTACGTGTTTGGAAATGAGCTTCATATGATTTTCTTAAATGGGACATGAGGATCATTCATCACCAGTGTAACTGAACCATTAAGAAAATGGTACAATCCAAACAAAGCCATTAAATTCTCGTTAGCTCCTCTCGCCCTGCCAAAGGCTTTCAGGCTGATGCTCTTGCGCTGTTTAAAAAAGAGAAAAAGATAAAGGGAATTAATTAATGTCGCAAGATGGGAAAGAACTCCTAATGGACCTTTTCACCAAGACCTATCAAAGACTGAGCTAGGATTAAGAATACCACCATATTCTGTGATTGGGTGCTTTTTCGTGCCTTCTTTGCCCCAAATTCTATTGGATGCTGATCCCGGAATTCCAAGTCTCCGTGACTAACACCTTATTTGGAAGTAGGGTCATTCATTGCAGATGGAATCAGTCAACACAAGAGGGGGCAGGTGGGACTTCTAAGCCAATATGGTCGACGCCTTGATAAGAAGATGGCCATCTAAAGATAGCAACACTTAGGGAGGTTGTTGTGGAATGCAGATGCAGAAATCAGAGAGATGATAGCTTCCCCCCAGGTGAAATGCAAGGCAACATTTTCCAGCATAAGTAAGTAGGGGATAAGGTTTCCATAGCCCCTGGTTTAAGGAGAAAACAGAAGATGGCGGGGATGCGTGGTTGGCTGATGTAGGAATCTGCCAATATGTGCCAAGATCTTAAGAGGTGGTTGCGAGTCATTTATTAAATTGGGCCATGATACAATAAGGTCTGGGCAGACCTTGTCCCCAGGGGACTGCTTGAGGGGTGTCAAGGAAGGAGAACCAAAATGGCACCCGTAAGGGAATAGTGTAGGATAAGCCATATTCAGTGTCACCGTGTGAGGGGCGGTGCTCAGGTCTGGGCGCAGGCTGTGACACACACACCATGATAGCATGCACAGGGTACCATCAATGGCTCCCTAGAAGCCCTAGAGAGACCGGGCTATAGGAGTAGCTCGCCATCTGTCCATCACAGCATGTTGCTATGGGAAGACGACGCTCATACATCACGCAAGGCAAGAGGATGCTGGTGGTAGTCTTCCTACAACCTGAAACTCACGGCTGTGACCTTCTGTCTAGGTTTCAATGTCTATACTACTTGGTTTGTTTGTTGTTAAGCACGGAAAAGCCATGTTGGGAATATGCGTGTAGGAGGGAGAGAGGAAGGAGAGAAGAGAATTCCTTGTATCTAAGAGGGTGTTTCCACGACCCAGATTAGAAGACTCACCCAAAACAGTCCTGGAGAAACCACAACCTAGGTTGAGACAGTACAAGTCAACAAATAAAGCTGACATGGAAAGTTGTGACTAAAGACAGGTATTGTCAAGGGACGACTAAATCGAATTCCAAGGTTTATAGAGGATGAGGAAGAACAGCCACCTGTGTTATCTAAAATCTGTTTGATAATATCAGGACCTGACCAGTCCATAGAATCCAGGGACTTGTGGACAAAACACCAATTCGCTTTGAGCCCTTCCCTCAATGGGAAGAGGTACCCATAAAGGGAACACCAAGGAAGATCTATCTCTCTAGAATCAATTGCAACAAATAGCACTTGGATCAACCAAATGATGTCTTGTCCATCGAAGGGCTTGAGTGGTATTGGAGTTAAGAGAATGGAAAGATAGTTGTGGCATGGCAAATGTAACCAACGCATATTTCAGTTCTTTGATTTGTTCTGAGGACATTGGTGTCAGTCTCCATCACAAGCCTTGGCTTTCTATTTTGTTGGTTATCCAGGGATGAATTCGTGTTCAACCTTCGCAAAAAGCAAGAGGCACTTAGGGTGGATGGCTTACGGTGGGCCGCTACTTTTGTCCAGTCTTAAAATGACCTATCCTGCCAAAACCCATTTTAAGCTGAATGAATGAACTTCTCCACCTGGTGTGTAGGGGAAGATGTGTCACCGAACCCATTTTCTTGGTGCATAGGTCTAGTAACAAAGAGTCAGCTACTACATTATGTTAGGTGGAAGGGGGACCTAATACCATCGAAAGAGCCTCTCGGGGAGTTTTACTGATATTTTTAAAGAAATCATATCGCCTGTCTCTAGGAAATAAAATGGATCACAAGACCTTAGAAATGCACTTGACTATTCTCTGCCAAAATGATGTCTCCAATTATGACAGGTGAAAATGTGTTTCAGGTGCTGGGAAATGCAGACCCAAATATGCTTGGAGGTTTTTACTATGGAGAGAAGATACATCCATTTCATTCTATCCTTAATGATTATGATCTTTAATTTGACTCATGGAAATTAAAACATATGCCGCCTGCAGAAGTCAAGTCTAAAAAGCAGCACAGTGATATCCCACTTAGAGGTCTTGCTGTCTTTGGAGTGTTTGACAAGGAAAATGATGGACTTTCATAAGCTCTGTGAGTTTATCTTGGGTTAAGGCTTCTGACTGTGCATCTCCAAGAACTTTAATAGATAGATTGTATCAGGCTAAAGCTTACTTATCTGGATTTTCAAAATCCTCTGCTCTATTCTTTGAGAACAAAATAAATGTGTTTCTTTACCTTTCAAATGCACACCGAATTTCATCAAAAATAGTCCAATATCCAACGTGAACAGAACACTCTCCTTCCTAGATACCCTCTGCTTAATAAAAGGTCCATACAGCTAATAGATCCAATTCAGTGAAATCAGATCAGTGGAAAAATAGTAGGAATCCTCACCACCTTTCCTTGCTTTGAGAACAATAAAAATCAATGACAAGTGTTTCCATGGTGGATTCCAATTAAATAGGAATTTTGTCAAAAATTTATCCCAGAAGACTCAAGTAAAGGAAACATGAGGTGCCCTATGGAAGCCAACATTTTTATGAACATGTAAGAATTTTAAAAGGAAGAAATAAAAAGCTTATTTTTAAGTCTATTAATGCTTATAAATGAACACGTGAATAAGAAAATTCATGCCATTGGGACCTATAATTTTGTTTTATCCTCTTAATCCCATTAGTAACATAAAAACTGCAGTGAGCGTGTATTCAGTTTAAAGGTAAAATTTCTGTTCTTGTATGCCACATATGTATCTATAGATCTTCTATAGATAGTTACATATATGGTACATTTTATACCATATATACTATGGTATACCACATACTTTCATACAGTAACTATACCATATAATTTTATACAGCATATACTATATATAATATCCAGTATACCATATATACTGTGATATAGAATATATACTATATGTACTATGTAGTATACTATATATACTGTGTTATACAATACATATTATCTATAGTACATAATATACAGTGGTATAAGTATAATTTTATACAATGTATACTATAGATAGTATATGTGATGTGATGTACAGTCAATGCTATATATAGTATATAGTATACCTTATCTACTATAGTACACAGTATATACTATTCACAGTATATAATATAGTGTGCCACACAGTATACTTTTATACAATCTATATAATATACTGCAGTATATAATATACTGTATGTGCTATGCTTCATAACATGCAAAATACAAATACAGTATACCATATATACTGTGGTATATTTGCTATATACCATATGTACCGTATATGTTTTCTATTTATATACTATATCATATACAGTTTGGTATACTATGTATGTATATATGCAAATACCATGTATAGTATGTTATATATATAGTGCGGTATACATGCTATTTAGTAAATACTATACATACTGTATAGTGTACCATGTATACTGTGGTATACAGTATACTTGTGTCGGTCTACAATAGACTGTCTATACTGTATATGCTATGATTTATCATATATATGATATACACATATAGTATACCCTATATGCTGTGGTACACAATATATACATTATAGTATACAGTGTACCTTGTATTGTGTGGTGTACAGCATATTTTTATACAATGTATACTACAGAGTATATAATATGCTGCCTATGCTATGATTTAGAATATATGTGATATACAAATACACTGTATATACTGTGGTATACAGGAAATATCATGTGCTGTGCATAGGATACCATATATACTGTGGTATACAGTAGAGTTCAATACAACATATACTATACGCAGTATATAATAGATTGTATATGCTATGATTTATAATATTTACAATATACAAATACAGTTACTGTGTATACTGTGGTATACAGTAAATACAATGTACAGTATACAGTGTACCTAATAAACTGTATGCTATGATTTATATGCAATATACAGATATACCGTATATACTGTTATACACAGTAAATGTGATATGCAGTGTATAGTGTAGCATAATACTGTGGTAAACAGTAAATACCATGCACAGTATATAGTATACCATATATGCTGTGGTAAACAGTAAATACCATGCCTAGTGTATAGTATACCGTATATACTGTGGTAAACAGGAAATACCATGCACAGTGTATAGTATACCGTATATACTGTGGTATACAGTAAATACCATGCACAGTGTATAGTATACCATACATACCGTGGTAAACAGTAAATACCATGCGCAGTGTATACTATACCGTACATAGTGTGGTAAACAGTAAATACTATGCAGAGTGTATAGTATTCTTCACATGCTGTGGTAAAGAGTAAATACCATGCTCCCCGTATAGTATACCGTATATGCTGTGGTAAACAGGAAATACCATGCACAGTGTATAGTATACCGTACATAGTGTGGTAAACAGTAAATACTATGCAGAGTGTATAGTATTCTTCACATGCTGTGGTAAAGAGTAAATACCATGCTCCCCGTATAGTATACCGTATATGCTGTGGTAAACAGGAAATACCATGCACAGTGTATAGTATACCGTACATACTGTGGTACACAGTAAATGCCATGCACAGTGTATAGTATACCGTATATACTGCGGTATACATTAAATACCATGCACAGTATATGGTATACCGTATATGCTGTGGTAAACAGGAAATACCATGCGCAGTGTATAGTATACGTATATACTGTGGTACACAGTAAATACCATGCGCAGTGTATAGTATACCGTACATACTGTGGTACACAGTAAATACCAGGTGCAGTGTATAGTATACCGTACATACTGTGGTAAACAGTAAATACCATGCGCAGCATATAGTATACCGTATATACCGTATATATTGTGGAATACAGTCCTTTTTCATCTGGCATGCATTATATACAGAATATAGTATACTGTACGTGCTGTGAGTATTACAGTATAATACTTTATAGTCCTCTCTCCCTAAGCAATTTTTAGGTATTCTACTTTACATATTGGCAGAAGGGGATAATATTTACTCACCTGTCCCTATTTGCCCCACACTCTTTAGTGATTATATTATAACTTCCATCACTCACTTTCAATCCAGTATTCTCACCCATTCTATAGAGGAAGACGACGGGGTCCAGAGAGGCTTAAGAGCTTGCTCAAAATTTTACGGCTGTAGAGATGGACAGCTTCCGAGCTTAATGCGTGGAAATGCTTTTGACAGCCTCACACTGAGGGCACAGGTCCTTCTCTTCACAGACGTCGCACCTGTTGGTCACTGTATTGATTGCATCGCCATACAGTGCAGGATCATGTGTATGGAGTTGAGATCTTCAGGAAGGACCTTCTGGTCCCCCAGTCTTCTGGCATATGAGCTGAGAGGCAGTGGCCAGAGGTGGCTTTATAAATGTTTCCAAGAAGTTGTTGCCTGCAAAGCAGAAGTTTGAACACCCGGGGCAATCAATGTGGGTATGCACGTCCCAGCTTGCCCTGGCCCCTATGTGATGTCGGAATGGCCAGTGCTGTCCACCAGCTGACATTTTACTGTGCATGACTTCAACATTTTCAAGACAAATAAACAGTAAGATGAAGTACGTTTTTATACTTCACTTTAGCAACCCTAAAAATAAATGGAAGAAATGAGAATGTGATATTTTGGGGAGCTTGGTTGTTAAATTAAGAAAGTTGGTGGCAAAGATGCTCAAAGTACCATGCATTGCGGATTATCCTTTAATTTTGATGATTCTCTTTCTGCCTCTGCTCACTTAGGTGAATAATAAGACCAATCTCAGGTCCCAAAGTTGGCCCAGCACACTTAACATCCACAAAACCCCTCAGTTTCTGGCACTGAGTGTTACTTCTCCTAAACATGTTAACATCACCATATCTGAAAGTGATCTTATCAAAATCCTTAGAATTTACAGAATTTGGTTTGATCTTTATGTGACTCAGTCTTCCAAAAGGTTTTCAAGTATATAAACGTTCTTCCTTCAAATAGAGAGCAAACACATGACGCATATTACTATTGACACACATTTTGCAATTATAAGGCCTGTTTTTACTTGATTTTTAACATGCATTTTAGTCATTCAACCTCTGGTATGTATTTGTCTACGTCAGAAACCACTCTTGAGCAAGAAAAGGAATGCCCACTTTTGGAACAATGGCGTCCAAGTCAGGATTTCTCAACCCCAATACTATTGACATTGGTGAGAAGAGACTTCCTTGTGTGTGGGGCTCTTGGGCACTGGAGAAAGTTGAAGAGTGCCCCCAAGCCCTCCACGCATTCATGACACTACCCTCCATCCATGATGACCAAAAATGTCTATCGACATTGCCAAATGTCCCTGTGTGGGGGGGATAAAAAGAAATTTCCGTTGAGCTTTGTGGCTCAAAAGTAGCTAGAATTAAAATCCTGAGAAGGTTCCTACCCCCCCCTTTTTTTTCACCTTTTCCTGGTTGAAGAGCATTTGATACATTCCCAAAAAATGCTACAAATGTTGGGAAAATGCCATATCTCCACCATCAGGAATAATTTTTAAAATAAAGGGAAGAGAGGGTGTTAACGAAAAGACAAAATGGTACCCATGCTTGGACTGTAGCAGAATGTGTCTGCTGCTTCTTGGGTCCTTGGTGCTCATCCGTAAACAGGTGTGATTCACGGGTTGTAATTCCCTGTGGTATTTGATGAAGCGATTGACTTGTTGTGTAGGGAAGAGTGTGACCTTCTTTCTCTTTTTTTCTCCCTTCTTTCACCAGTGACCCAAATCAGCCTGTTCCTCAGGATACCAAGTTCATTCATACAAAACCCAATCGCTTTGAGGAAGTGGCATGGTCCAAGTATAACCCCAAAGACCAGCTCTACCTGCATATTGGTCTAAAGCCCCGGGTAAGGGATCACTACCGAGCTACCAAGGTAGCTTTCTGGCTAGAACTGGTTCCCCACCTGCACAACCTGAATGAGATCTTCCAGTATGTCTCAACGACCACAAAGGTCCCTCCTCCTGACATGACCTCCTTTCCCTATGGAACCCGGCGGTCTCCCGCCAAGATCTGGCCCACGACCAAGCGCCCAGCCATCACTCCTGCCAATAACCCCAAACACTCCAAGGACCCTCACAAGACAGGACCCGAGGACACAACTGTCCTCATCGAAACCAAACGGGATTACTCCACCGAACTGAGCGTCACCATCGCCGTGGGGGCCTCCCTGCTCTTCCTCAACATTCTGGCCTTCGCGGCTCTGTACTACAAGAAGGACAAGAGGCGCCACGAGACACACAGGCGCCCCAGTCCCCAGAGGAACACGACCAACGACATCGCTCACATCCAGAACGAAGAGATCATGTCGCTGCAGATGAAGCAGCTGGAGCACGACCACGAGTGCGAGTCCCTGCAGGCTCATGACACGCTGAGACTCACCTGTCCCCCAGACTACACGCTGACCCTGCGCCGGTCTCCGGACGACATCCCACTCATGACCCCGAACACCATCACCATGATTCCAAACACACTGACGGGGATGCAACCTTTGCACACGTTCAACACCTTCAGCGGAGGACAGAACAGCACGAATCTCCCCCACGGACACTCGACCACTCGCGTATAGCTTTGCGGTCCCCTCCCTGCCCCTCGGCTCCTCCACACCGGAGAGAGGGAGCGACAGAGAAGCAACATCCCGCGAGGAATGTCTATCATCCCACTGACTTAGGACAGAAACAAACAAAAGCAACAGGCCTGCCATCAGGTGTGTCCCTGTGGACCCATCCCATCGGCATTTCCCAGTATTACGAGATCAACTTCTGACCCTATGAAATGTGAAAACGTATACACCGGCTGTTACATTTCTGCGTGACCACCCCCATCTCTCCAGCGAACGTTTAGTGTGACGAGGACATCGCCGTCTCAAGGACCTGGATGCTTCCCGTGCAGCAAGAGAAGCTGACCCTTTGGGAACTCAGCCAGGGACACTTAAAAAAAAATTTTTTTTTTAAATTACAATTGAAAAACAAAACAAAAAGTTCTTTATGTGCCATAAGACGCTGGCTCTACGGAAGGAGATAGAGTGTGTGCGCTTTTACCCTGCCTATGGAGCTGTGACCCAGAAAGAAGGAGAAGTCGAATTTTATTATTAAAATGCAGACGATGTAGTAACATTACATTACGTATAGTTCTCTGCAAAGATGTTTTGCCAGTCTGAACTATATTTAAGAAACTTTGTGTAAAAAAAAAAAATGTATATAGCTGTGAGTTTAAACAAAAACACACACAGAGGGAAAACAACAACCAACCAACACAAAAGCTTTTCTTGGTGTTTTCCATTTGAAAGAGCTTTTACCAACATTGTGCTTTTCATTGTGGTCTGTATGTATATAAATATATATATACATTAGTCATTCACTCACCTCTGTTTCCTCCCGGACACAGGACGATTTTCTTCTTAATTCCTTGGGGTGAGCCAAGACACGGGGCTTTCTAATGCATTTCCTTTGCAGGAGGACGTGAGGACGTCGTGGGGACGTGCATTGGACCCAGACTGTCCGTGTGGTGGGGCTTCCCCCCTTTGCAGGTTGCATAAGGCATGCAACACCATTCTTAGGAGACCGTTGGTTTGAGACAACTTTTATTTTGTGTGTGTGTGAGCCTTCATGAGGTCGCAACGCCGGGACGGATCCCCAGCCTGGAGTCCATTAAAAGCCTGCTGAATTAGAAACACGCACGCACACAGCGACGGCAGGAAAAACAAAACACAGATCTTGGTCTATCGTTGTGGTTCTCTGAATATGTTGAGGGAGAGTCGCTGCCCACCCTAGGGTCCTGCCAAAAAAGAAAGAAAGCTTGCCTTTGGTGGGGCCATGCCCTGCTGAGTAAATACGGCTCAGTGTGCCCCGGCAGCTGCAGAGGTTTTGTTGAAGCGCTAAGTCCCTTATTTATCAGTAAGCAAGACCTTTTTATTGTTTCTATCATTAATCGGACAAAACATACGCTTAGTGTGCAAGTCCTGCCTTTCGTGGACTTGTGTTATTTGTCACAGATCAATGAATATGGCAGATACAGAAATTACTCACCCGTTCTAGATCGGCAAGCTGGGGACCAGAGATTTTCCCTCCAACACTTTCCCATGTTCCCATTGTCCTTCTAATTCTCCAGAAGGAATATTTTGAGGGTCACAAAGTGGAAGGAAAAGATAGCTGTGGCGACTCTGTATCTTGTCTTTTCCATAACTATTGCAACATCGGGGAATAGTAGCCAAAGATATTTGAAAATCACTGTCTCTGGGCTCCACTGGGGTTATTTTGGAAACACAGGCTTAAAAGTCATTGCCGACTTGGGGATTCTCCATAAATATAGTCCAACGTCCATTGTCCCCTTGGCACGACCTTCACAAACTGACCCCCCCCCCACACACACACACTAAAACAGTAATGATCGCCATCAGCATGTTGGAAAACGCTCTCTAGGAAAAGACAGTCCTTAGAAATGCCTAGAAGTGACACCATCCATCCTGTCATTTATCCGGGTTTAAATTTAAGAGTGGTGGTTCTCTGTATATATAGGTATGTGAACTATTTGAATCCCTACTTTGCACATGGTGAAACCACACTCCTTTCCTGCAGCTCTAGGTCTCACAGGTACAAGTTCTATCCCCGAATCCATCACTTTCTGAAGCTATCGTTAGGTCATTTCTGCAAGCTGTGTATTTCCCCCGGCTGGGTACAGCAAGTAGGCTCTCCACAAATCTCAGTGGAAAGTGATGCTTGGGTCCGGTATGTTTGTAATGTGAATTCCAATATTTGTTTAGTATTTCCAATTGTCTTCTGCTAGCAATATGCACACTAATGTGTCAGGCTTGTGACATTTGGATAAGGAAAAAAAAACAAAATAAAAAAGAGTTCTTGTTAAGTGAATAACTTTAGCTTTTACAGAGGATATGAGCAAAAGAAATTTAATACATCTTAAAGGATATCTTATTTCTACATGGAAAGAAGTTATAGAATCTTCATAGAGTTCTATGAGAATAAAATATACTTGCTATCTATAAAAAAGTGAAAAAAGAGAAAAAAATGAGAAAAAAATAAGTTAAAAAAGAAAAAAAAAACTTTCCTAGGCTTTTATTCTTGACCTTCACAGGCACGCAGGGTTTAATGGTTTCTTGGGTTATTATTTTGCAATTTTGTTTTTGATTTTGCCTTAAGTAATGATAGAAGATATATATGGCTGGACACATATGTATAAACTTTTCAGCAGCATTTTTAATAATAAAATATCACAGTATTTTCTAATGCTTTGTGCAAATAATTATGCGTCCATTCTTTTGTTGTAGGTGGTGTATTTTATTTACCTTTTCTTTTCCCCCTCCGACTGCCTTTTTCATTTTAAGAGCTCAGTGGTACATCAGACGTAAAGGGACTCATGGCATTGCTAAGTGGGTTGATTTCTTACTGCGTCTCTTGGTGCATGATCATGCCCTGCCTGACGCTGGAGAAGGAAGGAAACCCTGGACCAGGATGCTGAGGTTTTCTGAATCTTTCTGAATGCTTCCCGTGCAGCAAGAGAAGCTGACCCTTTGGGAACTCAGCCAGGGACACTTAAAAAAAAATTTAACAACACTGGGATCTATGACTTCTCCTGGCTCCGGGTTTGCCATTCCGGCTGACTTAATCATGCCCTACAAGCTTCCAAACAGCCCCCGTTGAGTAAATCTTCAAGAGACAGAAATTCAGAGTAAATCTCCAGAAGCGGAAGATCACCACCACGCCAGAGAGAGCAAATTGGCCGAGTGCTCGCGATGCATCTGGCCTTCTCCTTCCCCCTTTTACCAGTGACGAGAGCCCCCAGGGACACGCACCTGTTACCCTTTTTTGACAGTGGAGGAAGTTGAGAGTCAGAAATGTTTAGCCCCGAGCAGCAGAAGTTAGATCAAAGGGACATAGCCTGCTTCCAAGCCCAAACGCCACCAATAAGACACCAGGAATTTCTACCCCACATGCATAGCCGGTATCACGGATTAGCCAGTTATCACACAGAGAACCCCACCAAATCTGGGACTGTTTGATGCATTCAGACTCTGAGTAGTTTTATATATTGATTCTGGTCTTTTTGCTGAGTGTGAGGCAAACAGGATATAGATATTACATGTCATATATAAATAATTAATAATTGTGTTGCTAATTAATATATTAATAACTAATATATTAATTATATTCATAATTGTTAACCATTAATAATATTTAATATTGACATTTTAATATATTCCATTATTAATGAAACTAATTGAATTAATGATATATTTTATATTTTATTATGATATCTGTAATACAATAATATAAGGATATTCTGCATAAAATATGAAAACATTGATTTATTATTTATAATTATATAATTTATAATTTTATAAATAAAATATGAATTTTATTAAATTTATATGGAACAAATTTG
>PITA01003793.1:101878-133440 GCA_004023965.1 Spilogale gracilis | reverse complement strand
TGATTTTCCCACTTTTAGAGAGCGCTTTATAGGAAATCCCAGCCAGTGCTTGCTTTGGCAGCAAATCCGAGCCTGAGAGAGATGTTTTTGATTCAGATTAGCTTCACTTCCAGCTAAAAGATGATACATGGTTATTAGCTTGTGGTCTAAATCATTTTTATTCAATTAATGTAAGTAAGTGCATGTCCATTAGTAATGAAACTTTACAAGAGGAAAAAAATCTTATCAGAATGAGTAGCTACATAGTAGATCTTTATATAATTAAACTTCAATTACTTGACATTTTGGTTACCAAAACTATGTTTCAAAAATCCAATAATGTCACCAATCTGAGAATAATAATCCCTAGCACTTAAATAACTATGGTTTTATTTTTTTAATAGTGAATGAATTTCCTGTCCTTAAAGCTGATGGTATCAAATACATTATGATTTTTAGGAATCAAGTAAGTAGCTTTTGATTTGTATGTTATATGCCACTTAATTTCTTAAAAGTTTTATTGTATACTTTCCCTTCTGTGCAGTCCTACCTGACACCCACATCTAACAGAACAATAACTTCTTAAGAACTTAGGATTCCAGACCATGCTTAGAAATAATCATCATACAGTGATTTTTATAAAAAAATTGGAATCCAACCATGGTACACCCATTGCTTATGGTTGATTATGTGTCTTGTTTAAAATTTAAGATTTTAGGGGCGCCTGGGTGGCTCAGTTGGTTGGGTGACTGCCTTCAGCTCAGGTCATGATCCCGGAGACCCGGGATCGAGCCCCACATCGGGCTCCCTGCTCGGCAGGAGGCCTGCTTCTCCCTCTCTCACTCCCCCTGCTTGTGTTCCCTCTCTGGCTTTGTTTCTCTCTGTCAAATAAATAAAATCTTTAAAAAAAAAAAAAAAATTTAAGATTTTATTTATTTGAGAGAGAAAGTGCAGAAGCAAGAGGGGCTCAGAAGGAGAAGCAGACTCCCCACTGAGCAGGGAGCCCAACATGGGGCTCCATCCCAGGACCTGAGACGATGATCTGACCCAAAGGCAGGCGTTTAACCTACTGAGGCACCCAGGCACCCTGTGTTGTCTCTTATGACAGAGAGGTCCTCCTTCCCCTTTCATAATGCCTATTTGTTGGAGAGACCTGTCATTTATTTTGTAGAGTTTCTCACATTGTACTTAACTGCTTGAATTCTGATGTCTGTTTATATATTTTATTATATACTTGTTTCCATAAAAGTTATGTAGTAGTCCATAGATTTAAAATTTTTATTTCAATGATATGCTATAGGTTTGGTCTACACATGTTATCTTTTTTTACTGTGCTTAATACTGTTTTTGAGAGGTACTCATTTTATTAGATGTAGTTCTTTTTTTTTTTTCAAGATTTTATTTGACAGCCAGAGAGGGAACATAAAAGAGAGGGAGTGGGAGAGGAAGAAGCAGGCTTCCCTGCTGAGTAAGGAGCCCAATGTAGGGCTTGATCCCAGAATCTGGGATCATGACCCGAGCCAAAGGCAGATGCCTAACAACTGAGCCACCTGGGCACCCCAGATGTAGTTCATTTTTTAGTAGTTGTGTAGTATCCTATCATCAGAATTTCCATGGATTATTTCCTGTGGGTGATTCTATAATTTATTGATGTATAATTTTTATGTCTTTGGCATGTACTTACCAGGGTTATGTGCAGCCTTGTGAAGCTGTTCTTTATTTTTTTTTTTAAAGATTTACTTATATATTTATTTGAGGGGGGGGGCGGTCCAGGCATGCGCGTGGCAAGGGTCAGGGGCACAGAGGGAGAGAGTCAAGCAGACTGCCAAACACGCAGCCCAACGTGGGACTGGATATCATGACCCTGAGACTACTATCTGCGCCAAAATCAAGAGTCAGATCCTCAGCTGACTGTACCACTCAGGTACCCTGAAGCTGTTCTATTTTAGAGCAATGAATGGGAATTCTAAATTTTTAGAGGTTCTTTCCCTCCTTTCCTCTCTTCCTTCCTTCCCTGTTTTTTTTTTCCTTTTAGAGTAGGCTGTACACCCAGCATGGAGCCCATCACAGGGCTTGAACTCAGAACCCTGAGGTTAAGACCTGACCTGACATCAAGAGTCAGGTGCTCAACTGCCTGAGCCACCCAGGTGCCCCCTCCCCTCCCCGCACCTCCCCTCCCCTCCCCTCCTCTTCTTCTCAAGATTTTATTTATTTGATAGAAACACAGCCAGAGAGGGAACACAAGCAGGAGGAGTGAGAGAGGGAGAAGCAGGCTTCCCACCGAGCAGGCAGCCCGATGTGGGGCTCCATCCCGAGTCTCCGGGATCATGACCTGACAGTCGCTTAACCAACTGAGCCACCCAGGCGCCCCTACCCCTGGAAGTTTCTAATGAAGATTAGTATTCTTATTTTTATACTACCCCCCTTTTTTACTTTTTTATTTTTAAAGATTTTATTTATTTATTTGACAGAGAAGAGAGATCACAAGTAGGCAAAGAGGCAGAGCAAGAGGAGGAAGCAGGCTCCCTGCTGAACAGACAGCCTGATGCGGGCCTCGATCCCAGGATCCTGAGATCATGACCTGAGCCGAAAGCAGAGGCTTTAACCCATTGAGCCACCCAGGCGCCCACACCCCCCCCCTTTTTTTTTTCTGAAGAGAAAATGAGGCATAGACCAGTTAAATGACTTTTCTAAGAAATATCTGTTAGTGAAAAGTGTAGGGGTTTCTTTTTTAAAGATTTTATTTATTTATTTGACAGAATGAGATCACAAGTAGACAAAGAGAGAGGAGGAAGCAGGCTCCCTGCTGAGCAGAGAGCCTGATTCCGGCCTCTATCCCAGAACCCTGAGATCATGACCTGAGCTGAAGGCTGAGGCTTTAACCCATTGAGCCACCCAGGCGCCCGAAAAGTGTAGGGTTTTGTTTTTTTTTTTTAAGATTTTATTTATTTATTTGACAGAGAGAAATACAGCCAGAGAGGGAACACAAGCATGGGGAGTGAGAGAGGGAGAAGCAGGCTTCCTGCCGAGCAGGGAGCCCAATGCGGGGCTCGATCCCAAGTCTCCAGGATCATGACCTGAGCCGAAGGCAGTTGCTTAACTAACTGAGCTACCCAGGCACCCCAGTATAGTTCTTAAAATTAATGAAATCTTAGTTTGCTTGTCCATAAAATTCTTATTTTATGCTGTTTGTTTTTAATCCATAAAATTTTCCCCTAACTATAGTTTAATGTTTAGAGAAAGAGAATTGCAAAAGTAAATGTGAATTGAGCCATTACATGGAGGTAGAAGTTTTGATTTCTCAAACGTATCATCTCCCATTGTAACAGCTGAAAAAACACACATTCCAGAATCAGCAAGCCCTTCTAAGTCCGCATCATTGAGTTAAAGCATGCATATTACTGTGTTTTTCAGGTACCAAAAGAACATCTTTTAGTCTCTATTCCTCTCTTGATTAGTCACCTTCAAGCTGAAAGTATTGTTGTTCATACTTACGCAGCACATGCTCTTGAAAGGCTATTTACCATGAGAGGACCCAACAATACCACTCTGTAAGTATTGGATTCTAAGTAATTGTTATTTTTTTCAGCTTAGGTGGGAACTGTTCCATGCTGGTCAAAGTTCTCTTTGACTCTATTCAGAGTGTCACTAGTAGTTAGAAAAATAAATGTGTACCTTTCCCTCATTTAATTATTCTGTGTCTCAGTCCAGAAGGATGAGGCTATATGCTAAAAATAGATACATTATGACAAAAAGTTAAATAGGAAACTGGAGCAAAGGAAAATAATGGGGTGAGATTCTAAAAAGAAATACGTGTCCAAGGATCATATACAGGAGTAAAGGAAACTCCTGAAATTTGTGTGCTGTCTCCTTTCAACCAAGGCATCGAGGGCAACCTGGTAAATTAAAATTTTCAGTGTCCTTAAGATTAAAATTAAAGAGTAACTCAGAAGGCAGCTCAGAACGGGCCTTTATTAAGGGAGTATTCTTAGCAACATCATGCGACAAGGTTTTTTTACGTGGCTGTTTTTGCATTATTGCGCTGTGCGGAGATAGCTCACAACGGAGTGGAAGTAATTCTCTGGGGCCCCAGACAGTAGCTCTTCTGGCCCGAGCCAAGGAGAAAATGTAGAGGAATAGACAGTCTGCATGTCTTTCAGGCCATTCTTCAGCAGTGTTATTTCTTGAAACTAAGCTTTGAGTAAGAGATGAAAAACAGTTCTAGGTTCTTTTCTTCATCAAGAACTTGATGTGCAGATATTCTTAGAGCCAATTAAGGGTTGAAAGGACATCTTTTGAGGTGAGTCAAACCAGTACCTGTCTTTAGGCCCACAAGTCAGGCAGAATTTATGCACCTGCTCTAGGAAAGCAGATGACTGAGACCCCGAGAGTCTGAGCTCTGTCCTCAGTGGTGACAGGTCTGACCCAAGGGTGACCTGAACAGCTTTAGATGAGGTTAGGTTTGCCTGGATTTTGGTTTGTGTTTGATCACAGATGTGCCTTTTTAGGAACTTAACATGAACACACGTAAACAGTTATTTTCTTAAGCTGTTGATGGTCAGTGGTGGGAGATGGCTTGCTTTTATGCCAAGAAAGTGTGATTTAGTGGTTTCCCAAGGGTGTTCCAGAGTGATCAGCTCAAGGGTTGGCAGTGACTGAAAGCTCTTTTTTCATCTATAGCTTTACAGCCGCAGAAATCGCACCGTTTGTTGAGATTCTGCTAACAAACCTTTTCAAAGCTCTCACACTTCCTGGCTCTTCAGAAAATGAATATATTATGAAAGGTAGGCCGTTTCCTGGGTGTAAAGAATGTAAGAATTCCATCTCCGATTACGAGGGTGAATGCTCTGAGTTGTACTTCAGGTTATGTAGTCTATGAACCAGATACTGTTGGCTAAGCATTGGGTAGGTTTAGATATTTTTTAATGGAAAATCTTTTGTTTACTATTAAGTGTTTTCAGAAAAAAATTAGTTTGATTTGGAGCTCTTCTTGTTAAAGAAAAAGTAGCAAACTCCCTTTTCTTCATCTAAATTGACTTTCTCGAGGGCAGAGATCAGATCAGACATTTGTTGATGGCATGCTAGGCTAGGCCATGGCGTGAATCCCGGTGCACTTAACAGGCTCCACAAGCATCCTGCCTCGGTAGAGCTACTGCCAAGAACACAGGCAGCAGTAAGCACCTGCCTGCTGCTACGTTAGGAGAGTGTCATAGGGACAGCTCTGACTTCAGGGTCAGTGTTAGTCACTATTGCATTGCGACAGCCTAACTGTGTCTGACTCATAGGAAATGCTTTTCAGTCAAATGGTCTCTGATGGCGGGTCCGGCCCCCTGGGGTATGTTGTGTTTGTGTGTGTACATGTTTATATGTGTGGATAAGAGTGTGAGTGTGTATTTGTGTGTGTTTTCAGCAGTGTACTTCTCCCAACAGTGATGAGTGACTGCTGTTGTTGAATGTCTGTTTCTGTGAGGTTAACTGGCCTGCAGTCTCATTACTATGTTCCTAGGGCATGCAAGGCACCCAGATGTAACACTTTCTCAGTCGTACCGTTGGAGGAGTGAGTGAATGGACTCTGCCAGCCAGAATAGGGGTACTGATCCATCCTCAAACCCCTCAACCCAGCTCAGAGATAGCTTTATCTAGGGAGCGAAGGATACGCGGTGCTTGGCTAACTGGAAGATGCATCTGATTCAGGTGGAAGAAACATGGTCAAATATAGGAGGCAGGGGAGGAGAACTTTTATCCTCTGTGCCAACATGTAGTGGCTGCTGTATTTGGTAAACATCTCTAATACTTGTGCAGAAATAATCATGTACATTTTTAGCTTAATGTATCTATTGCCTATGCCAAATGTTCTTAGACATCTGTTGGTGAGCAGTATTCTTATAGTGTGGACCCTCCGTAGCTTTATATGTATTTTTAGATTTTTCTTGGGCCTAATCTCTTTCTGGAGGGATCTGGTAGGCTGTGATGTGTGCATTAAACTAGGGCTAAACATTACCTCTTCACTGATTCTCTGATTGAAAGAGACTAGAGCCTGTACTCCCTTCTAACTCCTCCCCCCGCAACCCCCTTGCCCCAGTCATTCTACTACTTCCTCCTGCTCAATGCTGGCTTCTGAGTCACTTATTATTTCTTATTGCCCACCCCCCTTTTTTTTAATCCTTAGGCTTTCTGAAAGTAGCTAAATTTTGTTGTCAGTCTTTGGCGTAATTTTGAAAGGAAAGGCAATTTAGATTGTTTTTAAATATAGAGAGCTATCTGGGGATTGCGTAAGGGTCTTAAAATTTTGGTGATGGGTTTGTGAACTTTTTTCCTAGTCAGTGTTTTGTTTTGAATTTTAACTATTTGTTCTTGCTGTTTTTATATTTTACAGCTATCATGAGAAGTTTTTCCCTCCTACAAGAAGCCATAATCCCGTACATCCCCACCCTCATCACTCAGCTTACACAGAAGCTATTAGCTGTTAGTAAGGTAACAAGACCGGTTTTAAAAATACAGCTGATATTTAACTTATAATCCATCTGGTTGAGCCTCAGAACTCTGGCAGTGGGTCAGACTTAAGAAAAATTCTCTGGATTCAGTTAAGTACCTTTTAAAAGTGTGGGGAGGTATCAAATTGGACACATTGCAGCACTTGCATTTGTAAGTGTAGGCCGAGAAACTTAAAAATGCTTCATTTGAATTATTCTCATTTAAAAAGTAACGTGTTTCATTGAATAAAATTGAAAAAGTACAGATAATTGATTTGAAATGCTTCCAAGTGAAGGAAAGCAGGCTTTATACCAAGTGGACACGAAAATGGATTACTCAGACTTTTATAAAATGGTGCAGTCCCTTGTGACTGGTCTTCTTTATTTTTATTTCCCTCAAGTAAAGTCCATTCCTTTGATCAAAAATTCTATAGATCTTTTGATTCATATTTATTAACACTAAGACAAAATAAGCTGCCAACTTCTTTTTGAGAGGCTTGTTCCTAATTATTCTATAGAAAGCAGATAAATTTATAGAACTATTACAGGGACTTTGGAGAACTGTGGTCATTTGCCCACTCAGTTCTGGTAAGGGTATTGGATTGCTTTGGGCCTTGGGGGACTGAGAGAGGAGACATTGGGTCTTCCCCTGTCCCCCACTCTAGTCTTTTGAATTCATCAACTGCATACAGTAGCCGCCTTTATTTATATATAAATAAATATTTATATATAAATTATTTTTTATTTATAAATTATAAATAATATGTTATTTATATATATTTTTTAAAGATTTTATTTATTTATTTGAGAGCTAGATCACAGATAGGCAGAGAGGCAGGCAGAGAAAGGGGGAAGCAGGATCCCTGCTGAGCAGAGAGCCTGATGTGGGCCTCGATCCCAGGACCCTGAGATCATGACCTGAGTTGAAGGCAGAGGCTTTAACCCACTGAACCACCCAGGCACACATATGGTAGCCTTCTAAGAAGGATTTCATGTGACGGAAAATAGGGTTATGTTGCCTTAAAAATTGAAAACCGCTGATAGATACAGACAACCACTCTGTAGATATAGACACTGAGACCCACGAAGATTAAGGATTGCCTAGGCTCCCACATGAGGCTGGGGCATAGCCAGGTCTTGTACATCCCTGCTCATTTCTTCTACCACTGCTTACAGGGACAGCTCCAGGAGAGCACATGGGTTTAAGACAAGTTCCTTATAGCTCGGGAACTGAAGCTTGTGTAGTCATCTCCCTGTGAGTTTTGCCCATAAAAAAAAAAAAAAAAAATCTGAAGAAATAGGCACTAGTATTGCTGTATTTTCTGAATTTTAAAGTCCATATAAAACTTTAACATATATGCAGGCAAGTGTAATTGATGTTCTTTTTAGTACTGATTTTTTTAAAAGAGGGCCTCTCAGTGTGTTTTACAAAGGATAGGTGTGTGTGTGTGTGTGTGTTTTAGATATTTAATATAGTCATTTGGATTATTGGAGAATGGTAAGCTTTCTGTTTTTAATTTCAGAACCCAAGCAAACCTCACTTTAATCACTACATGTTTGAAGCGATATGTTTGTCCATAAGAATAACCTGTAAAGCTAACCCTGCTGCCGTTGTAAATTTTGAGGAGGCCTTGTTTCTGGTGTTCACTGAAATTTTACAAAATGATGTACAAGGTAAGTTGAAGTTATTTTCTTTCTTACTGAATAAAACTTGAAGTGACTAATAAAATTGGGCCTGCCCATGAGGTATGTGCCTTTTTGTGGGAGCCATTAGTTATGAAGCTGACAGCTCTATTATTTTTACTTTCATCAACAGAGTTTATTCCATACGTCTTTCAAGTGATGTCTTTGCTTCTGGAAACACACAAAAATGATATCCCGTCTTCTTATATGGCTTTATTTCCTCATCTCCTTCAGCCAGTGCTTTGGGAAAGAACAGGAAATATCCCTGCTCTAGTGAGGCTGCTCCAAGCATTCTTAGAACGTGGTTCAAACACAATAGCAAGTGCTGCAGCTGACAAAATTGTGAGTGGGATTTATTTGATGTAACTGTCATTTTGTCGGGTAGCGGAGAGAAACAGGATGGTAAATTTTTAAAAACTCTTAATTAAAATAATTGTAAAATGAAGTACTTAGTAGAAAATATTAATGTGTATTTTATTACAATTAGGTATCCTTTAATTATCTCCATGGTAGAAAATTTAAAAATAGAGCCAAATAGGTTAATTTCAAGAACTTAACTTTAAGTAAGGCTTATTGTAATGGGATATTTTCTCTCTACATTTTAGAAGTAGGAACGAAAGTGAAAACACTAATTATTATACCACACACCCTTTTCCAAAGCATCACCGGCTTAAAGTGTAACTTTTGGAGTAATCCTTGCCTCTGTAACTGAGTATTATTTGATCTAATTTGTTGTAGCCTGGGTTATTAGGTGTCTTCCAGAAGCTAATTGCATCCAAAGCCAATGACCACCAAGGTTTTTACCTTCTAAACAGTATAATAGAGCACATGCCTCCGTGAGTATGAGTCTAACCTTCGCTGTATGATTACTTGAGGACTGTTGGTACTCAGAAGTAGTTGACTTGATACCTTGTTGCTTTTATTCGCCTCTTTAGTGAGTCAGTGGATCAGTACAGGAAGCAAATCTTCATTCTGCTATTCCAAAGACTTCAGAATTCCAAGACAACAAAGTTTATCAAGAGTAAGTAAAATCGGGACGTCTGGGTGACTCAGTTGGTTAAGCGTCTGCTTTCAGTTTGGGTCATGATCCTGGAGTCCTGGGATAGAGCCCTGTGTCGGGCTCCCTACTTGGTGGGCTTCTCCCCCTCTCTCTGCCTCTCCCCTGTCTTGTGCTTTCTGTCTTTCTGTCGAATAAATAAATAAAATCTTTTTAAAAAATAAAGTGAAATCATTTGGTTCTTCTTACAGTAATAATGAAGGAAAGTAGCTAAAACCTTTAGCCTTTCTGGTTACATACAAACGTTTTATCAGTTATAAGCTTTTTCTATAAAATACTTTAAGATGTTTGTATTCTCCAAATACTAAGTCACTTTCAAATATATGGTGTTCCAAAGGTTAGTTTCTAAGTTTAAGTATCAAAGCAGTTTTTGTCAGTACTATATGTTAATTATATAATAAAAAGGCAAATACTGATGCCAGCGTTAAACCATTGGTTTTAAATTTTTAAAAAAAAATTTTTAAACCATTGGTTTTAAATAATTATTTCACATGGCGAACTTGTGCCGAATTGCTTGTATAATGCAGTGAGTCCTCTGTACTGATATTCTGCATCTCCTTTCAACAGGCTTCTTAGTCTTTATTAATTTGTATTGCATAAAATATGGGGCGCTGGCACTGCAAGAAATATTTGATGGCATACAACCAAAGTAAGTTTGTTTTTACTACTTTACTGTATGTTTTTCAAAGCAAAAAAATTGACTTCTTTTAGCACAAACCAGTGTTTCTATTTCACAGATGGTTTTATAGTTCTTGGTGGAGCTACAGGAGCTTTGTGGTTTTCAAAATATTCTTAATACTGTTGGGTTGCAAAGAAGAAAATCCCTGCAAACGCTTTCCTAACTCCCACCCCTGCCTTCTACACAGCTGCTGTTCTGTGTGATTCTGGATGGTTGGGCTTGTCTTTGTTTTTGATTTTAGTATATATACAAAGAATGTAGTTAGGTGGCATTTCCCACCTCATAGGGAGAGGAAGGATAGAAAAAAATGATAAGAGAAACATTTGGAGAAAAAAAACACAAGTGAGATCCCTGTATTGGTATTATGTCAAAAAAATTCCAGATTGAGATGTAAAAAAAAAATGAATTAACCTGAAAAAGTAGTAACAGAAAATATGCTTTCCAGCTATAGAGGTCTGTGAGGAAATGGGTTTCAGGAACTGCTAGTGGGTAAATTGGTGTGATTGTAGAAGCAAAAAATATGCCCTCTTTACCTAGGGCATTAAAATGTCCAGTATCTTCGATATCCGGTTTCACTTCAGGTAATTTTAGTGAAGTAGAAACAGGATTTTACATCTTTTAGTATCATGAAAAACTTTGCTTTTGGGATGTTTCTAACAACAGAATTGTTGGCTAAGTAATTTTTATAATATTAACATTAACATTTATATTCTTGTAGGTAATAAGCATAGGACATTGGGAAGTTTATAATCCAGTAATGTTAAAACTAGTTATTACTGGGTAGTGGGTGATGAGTAATTCTTTTTCTTCTCTTATCTAATTTTTCAAAGATTTCTTAAGTAATTAAAAAACAAACCATGAGACAGTAAAGTGGCTGTGGAGACTCCATATGAGCTCAGACCTTAGTCTGCTCACAGACATTGTCAGCAGCACTTGGCCACAAGGTCAAGGTTTGAGGTTTCTTTGTGGCTTTGTCATCTCCAGGTCTCTGCCATTCAGTTGACCAAAAATAGTAGCCATGTTATTCTGGATTTTATTATATTCCTAAGGAGTCAGTGTAAATAACATTTAAGCATTTCACAGTTTAATTATAGTGATAATCTATTTTATTTTAATAGAATGTTTGGAATGGTTTTGGAAAAAATCATTATTCCTGAAATTCAGAAGGTATCTGGAAATGTAGAGAAAAAGATATGTGCAGTTGGCATAACGAAACTATTAACAGAATGTCCCCCAATGATGGACACAGAGTATACCAAGCTATGGTAAGTACTCTAAACTTGTTGGGAATTACATCTTCCTTCCCTTATGAGTGCAAAATAAAAACAAGCTTAATCTTCTGAGGGCTTAGAATTGGGTTCTGTTCTCAAGTTCTCTAGTAGCAACCATCAGATCCAAGACAGCACATGTGGGTCCTTCTGGGCCTAGAAAGAGGTTTCCTGATTCTTAACTTTTTTGGAGGGGCTTCATGTACCCCTTTGAGAATCTGGTGAAAGTTGCTGGTCTACGTGATCTCTAGGAGTGTTCATGATAGACACCCGACTAAGTTGGCTTAAATCTTTAAGTGGAGAAATTGAATAGGCTGAGAGGATCTTACATGCTTATGCTTGGTGACTGGTGTTCCTGACTTTTCTCAACATCTTGCGAGAATCTTGCCTCATTTTAGGTTCACTCAGGCACCCTCTTCCAGAAACGGATCTGAGGATTTGAGGACTCTTTCTTCTAACTAATTTCCAGTAGCAGTGACTCTCTGGTTTGGTTTTGGTCACATAGCCTTCTACTTGGCCAGTTGGTCACACAGCCAGCTAGACAGCTCTGGGGATGAAGTAGTTTCCAAAAGGGAAGTTGGTGTGCTGTGGCCAAAAAGAAGTGAAGAGTGGTTTTGGATGATAGATGTAAGAACTGGTGTTCCATCTTCCATTTCAAAGGTCCCTTGCAACTTTTGAGACTGTGTCCCTGTGATTTGTGTCTCTGAGGAATTGCTGCTTTTTGTTTAGATCTCAGGAGTATTCGCTTAATCTCTTGTTGGCTTGTTTACTTGAAATCCAGGACTCCTTTATTACAGTCTCTGATTGGCCTTTTTGAGTTACCTGAAGATGATACCATTCCTGATGAAGAACATTTTATTGATATAGAAGATACACCAGGGTATCAGACCGCTTTCTCACAATTGGCATTTGCTGGGAAAAAAGAGCATGATCCTGTTGGTCAGATGGTGAACAATCCCAAAATTCACCTGGCCCAGTCACTTCACAAGCTTTCTACCGCCTGTCCAGGAAGAGTAAGTGTGTTGTCCAAGAACTCTGATTAATGGATCCCTTTCTGGGAAGTTATGCTGGTGTCTTAATTAGGCCTTAATTTACTTTAGTTAAGTAAGTAGTTAGGCCTAAATTTCCTTTAGTTAATAATCATGTGTGCTGAAAGTAGATTTTAATTAAGCAAATAGACTTTTGGAATAAGGACAAAGCAGGGGATAAAACGCCCCTCACCTCCCCACACTTTTTAAGTTTTATTTAAGTAATCTTTACACCTAACAGGGAGCTTGTACTTACAACCCCCAAGATCAGGAGTCACATATGCTCCGACTGAGCCAGCCAGGCACTCTAAAACTCCTTGAATAGAAATATATTTTTTTCCCAGAGTGAAATAATTCTTCTATTAAAAATGTAGGCATTTTTAAAAAATTAACTGCAACAGACTCAAATACTGGATTATGGAGTAAATATCATGGCTGTAGAGTTGCATTATCCAGCACCTTTTAGAGAGTCTTCTAGATTGTCTGAGAAAATGTATATTTTTCAGTGTTGTATTATGGAAAGCTTCAAACACATAGAAACAGCCTCGAACCTTCACATGTCACCAGTGTTCTGCCATTCTTGTTGCATGTGTCTGTCCTCGGGCATTGTGTCATTTTACCTGTATGTACTTAATCGTGCATCACTGACCAACAAGGACTTTTTTTTTCTTTTTTTTAATCCCCACAATCCCATTACCACATGGAACAGCAGTAATTCCTTATGGATCTGCTTTTTAGACCTATCCAGTTCTGAAGGCGTAAAGCAGTTGAGATCCTTGAGCATCCTTGCAAGAGTCCCTGGTGACTGAAAATCCTTCCCCAGCCCTGGCAGTTCTGGAGAAGATGGGGGCTTGTGTTGGTTTGTTAGGATATCCAACAGCCAGCATGTTTCCAATCTCTTGTAGGTTCCGTCGATGGTGAGCACCAGCCTCAATGCAGAGGCGCTCCAGTATCTCCAGGGATACCTTCAGGCGGCCAGTGTGACGCTGCTTTGAATGGCCTTTTCCAGACTGGCTAAGCCCAGGATGGTTTCTGAGGAAATCACATAGACATCTGAGCACAGCTGCATTAAAGCAAGTTTTCCTTTTGAACCTGTCACAAATTCCATCTTGTAAAGAATATTAAATGTTGCTTTAAGCTGAACCTTGAGCAAATTAGATGGTTTGTGTGATCATAAGTAGAAGTGGGTGACATTCCAGTTTGCAGCTTCCGGGGACAGGTATCAGTTCAGTTTATGATCATGAGTTGAACGTTTGCACTGTTTGAGATAACTTTAAAATTTTGATGGACACTGAGCGTGGAGACTTTTCTGTTACCAATTGCTTTGTTTGTTTTGAGGAATCGCCGTTTGTGTTTCTCTCCTCCTTTGTAGTTCTGTTTCCTGAAGCTTTTATTGGAAATGTGAATTAAGTAAAGAATCACTGGTGTAACTTGCCAAGAAATGTATATCTCATAGTTTCAGATCGAATCAAAAAAAAAATTTTTTTAAGCCCTCAAATATGTATCTAAGAACATCTTAAAGACCAGGTTTTTGGTGCTGATACTATTATAATGAATTTCCTTAAGTAACAAATTCAAACTCAGATTAGTCTTTCCTTACCAGGGAAAAGGGAACATCAATACAGAACTTTTCTGGACCCATTTCTAGGTGGCAGCATGACCTCTGGGCTGGATGATTCCCTCTGTGGACCAGGGAGAGATACCCTGACTTCACAAGGCTGTTGGGTACATTTGGCAGCATAAGTGTTTGCCCCTTTGGAGCGTGTCTGTCCTGTCTGTAGATGACCGTTCCCTGGAACCTCAAAGCACAGCACGTTAGAACCTGAGGTCTGGGATGAGCCACAGGAGTGGGTACATGCCAGCAAACAAGGCTGTCTGGGCAGGTTCTAGAACAGTTCGTTTTTAGGAAGTGATCAGACTACCACAGTTGAGGGGCAGAGTGTACTTCTGCTGGGATTGTCTGTTTGGTGCAGATTAAACTGAAATCTCATTCTGCACAGTTCCAGTGATTTCTTTTAAAATTCAGGCACCTGACTTGGATGGTTTTTTTCCAACACATGTAGTGCTGTGTGGGAAACCCTCCAGCTTAATTAATCTATAAGTGTTTTTGTAGCAATGTACTCATTTTTGTCTTGCCATAGTAATGAAAGCATTAAATCATGCATTACTATTTAAATTATCATGGCAGGATACTGAGCTAGTAATGGAATCTACTTTAAATAGTAGAAATATAACTTAATACAGGTAAAAATCTGGAATGGAAGACGGTGGTGATGGTTCAGGTGCTGCTTACATAAGCCCCCAGAGCATCTGTTGGGCACCGTTCGGGTAAAGCTCTGAACAGTTACATACAGGCCACATCCTGTCACGGAGAACCCTTGATTCAGCATTTTAGCTTCGGAGGACTGAGCAGGTCATGAATTTTTCTCTTCATAAAACAACGAAGAAGGTGGTCTGTCTTTGTAAATGTGCCTTTTAAAATAGTTTCTGAACAGAAAGACTGGTTACCAGTCATTAATTCTGCTAATGTTTAAAAATGCTTTAAATGGAGGTTTCTTATTCCATCATCTAAGGCAGTTTACCTAACTTTTAAAGATTTTAAGAGCTGGTATGTAGTGAGTTTTTTTTTTTTTTTTTTTTTTAAGATTATTTATTTGACAGAGAGAAACACAGCGAGAGAGGGAACACACAGTGGGAGTGAGAGAGGGAGAAGCAGGCTTCCCGCCCATCAGGGAGCCCGATGTGGGGCTCAATCCCAGGACTCCAAGATCATGACCTGAGCCGAAGGCAGACGCTTAACCAACTGAGCCACCCAGGCGCCCCTGTAGTGAGTTTTTGACAGGTCTTAGCGACTTCATCAGTGGTGATGCCAGTTCTTTGTGGATATAAAGAATTGGGTTCATACTTTGAGAGTGGGCCAACCTGGGTTTGACTTACTCTGCACCTGACACGTGACCTTAAGCAAATGACTCAGCCTCTCTCCACTTTGATTTCTTTTGCAAAATGAGAATAATCACCTTCAGGATGGCTGTAAGGTGTAAAAAAACATGCAGAGTAAGTACTAATAAGTAAAAGCAGCTGTTTGTTTAGGGTGGACTTGGGGGCAAATGAGGGTAGGGAGGTTGCCTTGGAAGAAGTGTTTGTTACTGAGCACTGCAGAACCCTGCGCTGTCTTAACTCAGCGGTGTTGTTGTTCTGGCTGGGGTGGGGGGTGGAAAGACTTTCCAGAAGAGTCCGGCCCAGGTAAGGCACTCACCCCAGGGTAGTTTGAGACACAGGGAGGGAAAATGTATCTAACCTGCAAAGTTCCTCATGAGAGTCTCCTGCCGAGCCCACAGATCTTTCTGTTAGTACATCTCCCCTTTCAACAGCTTGATTTTTAAAAATAACATTTCTGCTTATAAATGTATTTTCTTTGTTGGACACTTGGTAAATGCAGAAAAGAATTTAAGATCATTCACATTCCCATTCCTACCTTCAAAAATTTTGGTTTCTCCCCCCTCAACAAAGGTGAGATCATTTATTTTATATGTTTCTTGGAAGACAAACATTTAACAATATTTACTTGGTAAATGTCATTACCAAATTTAAATAATTATAACCACTGTTGGGGAAATGAAAAACTCTTGAGGTGAACATTCTTTATAGATCAGTCTGCTCTGTTTCCTGATGGTGGAATTAGTAAGCAGTTTTCCTGTGGAAAGATTGATGCCAATTCCTGTAGCGCAGCCCTACCCACACTGGCCATTTTGTCTCGTGTGCCGTAACCAGTGTGGGTTTAATCCCGCTATTACACACGTGCGGCAACGGAGTGGCAGCCTTCCACCTTCCACTCTTGGAGGCAACAGCTTTCAGCTCCTGGGGCTGTTCATTCTTCCTTATCTCAATTGGCAGATCACCCTTCCTGCTATGAAAAGTCTAGGTCACACTTCTTGTATCCTCCTGGGTTGGTTTTTTTCACCCTCCAAGTAATGACACTTTTTGATTCTTTTTGTCTTCTACTTTGGCCACTGTTTCTTGGCTTCTCAGTATCAATGGTAAGGTGACTGATGATGTGCTCACTTTCCCTTCACTGTCATGCTGTCGCAAGAGAGGGCGCTCCATTCTGCAGTAAGTAGTCCTTTGTCCCCTGGGCTTTATCTGTAGGTCTCTTTTAAAGGGGGAGGAATTGAGCAACAGTACTTGAGTGCTGTTTGGCCCAGGCGTTTGACGGGGCCACCCTGGGTTATGCTGAGGGACTGCTTTTGTAGGGCAAAAGGAGCTTCATGGACCCGTTGGAAATATCTTGAGGACATTTCCAGTGGATTCTCCAGAAGAGCTAAGAAGCCCTGGTTACAGCTACAGGGACACACTGCCCCTGGGGGGCCAGCTCCCCCCATTCACCTGCCCTTCTGTGTGGTGGCTGCATGACACACCATAAACATGTGGCTGGAGAAGGCAGTCATAAACTATATGAAGTCATTTACCTATTTTTGGGTATCCTCTCTTCTCAATTAGATGATGTGAGAGGAAAATGTGGCAACAGAGAAGCACCTGTCCAAGTGAAGTCTGCTGCAAAAAGGAGACCCTTTAATCGAGAAGTGGGAAGCAATACAGGAAAAGCAACATATTTACCTTGCACAGGAAAAAGGTTCATCTCCTTGCGAGAAGTTAGGGTCACCCCTTCTGAGTCCAGAGGAGATGTGATGAGGGCTCCCAGGTAGTTGAGTTTCTGAGCAAATTAGCTGAGAAGATCTCCTGATTTGTCTCGCGGGTGAGTGCACAGGGCTGAGGGAGGTAGATCCCAGCATCCCCCATCCTGCCCCCCACACAGAGCAGGCTTAATGTCCTAGGAAGGCCAACAGCCCCACTGTTGAGGTCCCAAGTGGAGGGAGAGCCGCCTCCGGCAGGACCACCAATCTTAGGCTAGAAGGAGGGAAGAAGTTGCTACTTAAGTGCCTGCTGAGCATCCTGGTCAGAGGAGGCTGTGAGACCACTCCCCCCACTCCCCGGGGGAGCAGCAGGGGCAGGGGGCGGGCAACGGACTGGAGCCAACTGCCACAGAAGTGTGCTCCAAACCCCGAGTCACGTGAACACCTACCCTTGGCTCTGATACTGCGCTGCGTCAGTCCTCCCGAGTGTCCTAAACAGGCTGTGTAAGAAACTCCCTTCAGTCCCAAGGGCAGACTGGCTCTGAACTTGCACAGCAGTCTCCAGCACCAGGGGAGAGGTGTGTCTGCAACAGCGGGGCCAGAGGTGCCCTCTGCTTAGTTCAAAGACAGCGTCCCTCAACATGATCCAAAGCATTTGTGATGCTATTGAACGGCACACTTGCCATTTACAGTTCTGTATTCTATATTAGAAAAAAAAAATACTAGTAATGTGACTGCTTAGGACAGTGGTTCTCAAAGTATCACAGCGTCACCTAGGAAATCAAATACTAGAAATAATGCATTCTTGAGTCCCAGATCTACTGCACCAGAAACTCTGGAATGGGACCCAGCAACCTTTTAACAGCCCTGCACCACATGAGAGGATGCTCAGTGTGTAAGTTGGTGGACAGTGATGAGGATAAAGTGAAGTAAAAATGAATCCATCAGAGACGCACGGACCTGGAAAAGCTATGTGCTGTGCTGGGGAGTGGCACTCCAATGCCTCACAACCTCAGAACCAGCAGATATGAAATGAACAGCTCTGGTTTTGCACAAAGGGAGACAGAGAAAGATAGGGCCCATTAGGAGCCGTGGGCCTCACTGGACCTATTCCAAAACTCACCCACTCCCTACAGTTCCAGTGGGGAGAGAGACAAATTCTTGCTCATGAAATCTGTCACTACATTTTTCTTGGAAGAGTTGCAGTGGCCTGGGGCCTGCATCCCAGTGGGAAGATGTGAGAGCTAGATAGAACAGAACAAGCATGATTAGGACTCCACATCTCTGGGATGGAATTAGGCAAAGTCCTGTACATCAGCCCTGAGTGGTGTGCCCTAGGGCAGGCCAGGAGCAGCAGGCTTGTGTCTGGCAGGAAGAACCACAGGAGGGACCAGCACCAGGTGCTCCGAGGAGCCACTGATAAGTACTGTCTAAATGATGGAAGTGAAGTGACTTTCTGACTTACAGGTAGAGAAACTGAGGCAGAGAGAGGTGAAATCCTTTGAGGTCTCAGCAGAGCAGTGACAAGTCAGGACTGATGCCCTGGCCGGTAGCTGTGCCTGTCACAGGCTCACACGGTCGTCTAGTTCACACGGCCTTGCCCTTGAGGCCTCCGGCCAGCCCCTGTGCCAAATGGAAGTGTCTGCCCACCTGCATTACAGCCCTGGTCCTTCAAGAAGGAGGTTGTCTCTTCACAGCACCGAAGCCTCACCAACATGGGTGTCTACCCTTTACCATGCTGCTCCCTTGGGCATGCCCTTGGGAAAATGTTACCTGGCCAAAGACAGCAATGATAAAGGTGGTCACACCATTCAGAGTTGGGATTTTCAGGGGACTTGTTGCCAACAAAACCTCTAGGCCCAAACTCCGCCCCAAACTGGCATGTCCCCCTCCCTAAGGAGAGGTTAGCACATTCTGGCTTCCTTAGGTGGGGTCTGGGCTCACCCTCCAACCACATTTACCTTGAGTACCAGGAGCCAGCCAGACAGGACCCAGAGAAGCTTCAGGCACGCCCTCCCAGACCACAGCACAGGCTCAGCAGACACACAGCAGCCTCAGATCTCCAGCAGATATTTGCACAGAACAGCAAAGGCCTGAGCGGCTTCCAAATCCTAGAAAATCCCTGGCTGTTTCTTGGGGAGGCCTTTTGGGCAGCCAGAGGAAGTACATTATCAGAAGGCCAGATACCGGGCGCCTGGGTGGCTCAGTCGTTCAGCGTCTGCCTTTGGCTCAGGTCATGGTCCCGGAGTCCAGAGCCCCACATTGGGCTCCATACTTGGCAGGAAGCCTGTTTCTCTCTCTCTCACTCCCCCTGCTTGTGTTCCCTCTCACTTTGTCTGTCTCTGTCAATTAAGTAAATAAAATCTTTAAAGAAAAAAAAAAGCAAGATACCACAGAGAACACAGTCTGAATAATGACAGGATTTGGACGGGTCTTCATTCCAGAATGGGGGCAGCTGCTCACTAATCTACCCATGCTCAGGGTCAGGTCCGAGGAACACTCACTGCTGCTCCTGCCACAGCCTCAGTGGGTATATCCATGATGAGCTGAAGCTGACCGCAGCCCCCAGGCTTACGGGGGAGGGCGCTGGTCTATCTGATGCTGCTAACAGCACCATTTCATGCGCACTCCACATCTGACTAGGCAAAGAACCATGTGTGATGGGACACCAGGGTGGCTCAGTAGGCGGAGTGTCTGCCTTCGGCTCAGCTCACAATCCCTGATATTGAGTCCCACAGATCCCTGAGATTGAGTCCCACAGATCCCTGAGATTGAGTCCCGCATTGGGCTCCTTGCTCAGCAGGGAGCAGCTCTGACAAAATCTCACACACACACACAGACACACACACAAAATGTGTGAAAGGGGATGGAAAAAAATAAGATGGTTTGAGGGTAATTTTCAAAATTTTCAGTTTTTTAAAAGGTTTTATTTATTACAGCAGGAGAGGAGAAGAGAAAAAAACAGATTCCTATCCCCACCTGGGGCCGCTGAGCAGGGAGCCCCATGTGGGACTTGACCTGAGCCAAAGACAGACATTTAACCGACTGAGATACAGGTTCCCCTCAATTTACTTTTAAATTATATATATAAAAAAAAACCATTAAAGACTGCATTGTCATTGCAGGCCTAGTGGGTATATCCGTCAAAGTAGGTCTTTTTTTTTTTTTTTTTAATTTTTTTAAAAAATATTTTATTTATTTGACAGAGAGAAACACAGCCAGAGAGGGAACACAAGCAGGGGGAGTGAGAGAGGGAGAAGCAGGCTTCCCGCCGAGCAGGGAGCCCGATGTGGGACTCGATCCCGTGTCTCTAGGATCATGACCTGAGCCGAAGGCAGTCGCTTAACCAACTGAGCCAGCCAGGGGCGCCCCAAAGTAAGTCTTGATGAATATTTGTGGGAGCATTATGAAGGATGTCTTTTCTTTAATAGTTTTTTTTTTTTTTCAAGTAATCTGCATGCAACCTGGCAGCCTGAACTCAACCCGAGACCAAGAGTCACAAGCTCCACCAACTGAGCCAGCCAGGCGCGCCCCCCCCCCAAAGGAAGTATTTTTAAAAAATTAAACTCGGGAGGGGGGCACTTGGGTGGCCCGGTTGGTTAAGTGGCCAACTCTTGACTTCAGCTCAGGGTCATGAGATAAGCTCAGCAGGGAGTCTCTGCCTGAAGATTCTCCCTCTGCCCCTGCATGTGTGCATGTGTGCTCTTAAAAAAAAAATTAGATTTGGACTATTAAGCAAAATAGTGCAAACTTCCTAACCTGTATATAATTTTGCTAATAAAAAATGGATGCTATTTAAATTACAAATAAGTCTGATTAGAATAAGTTGATTTTACATTTATAGTTTCACATATTCTATATATACACCCACTGCAAGTATATGCAGGGACAAGAAGTTCCAAGAAAACAGTTGCACTGCTGTCATGAATTGAAACCCCCTTGGCCCTCATCTCAAGTTAGCCACTGCTTCTTAGAAGAACCCACATTTCTTTCAAAAACCTATCAAGGAAAACCAGCTACCTTCTCCCAGCCAATCCAGCAATGTTCAAGTGCTTAAAAAAGTCCACTTATGGTTTGGAAATTTCAAGTAAATTTGCCTGTTTTTAAGGGCACATATTTAAGCCCAAGCCAGAGATGGTATGGTGGGAGTTTCTAACATTAAATGGCCTGCAAGGAAACAAAAACTGTCCATTCGCCCCAGGTCCTGTTCTGAGCTCCCAGCCGCTCCTGGCCAGCAGCCTGCTGCTAGGGAATTGCGGATGGCTTTGGATGGCTTTGGATGGCTTTCCCACGAGCCACGCTGGTTGCCAGACCCCTCTCTAAGGGGACCTGGATCCAGGCCAAGGTGCCTGTCGCTAGGCATTCACCCTGCAAAGCTAAACCCAGTGTCCGAAGGGACACTTTTTTCCAAGAACCATAGGTCACGTTTCTGTGGCTCCAGGCCTTTCAAAACCAACAAAACCACTAGCTCTAGGGAAATCATCTTGACTCACTAAAATCTCCTTTTGATAAGAGGCACCTTGCAAAGTCAAGATAGAATGTTCGGGTGATCGAGAGACCTGTGCCTATCTGTCCCAAGGACCACAAGAGCCCATCTGGGGATCGATGCTCCACAAATCCTAAGGCCCACAGTCCTCTCGTGGTTGACCCACAGCACCTCTGATCATTTCAGACCCACCTCTCAGGTGCCTTCCTGTCTCTTCGGATTGTATGGATTGTCCCCAGGGTGAAGCCCCTTGGCTTTAAGATTCTTCTAACTCTGAGAGAGCAGAGCAGCATAAAACAGTGCAGACTCCCTTCTCAGGCAGCTCTGTCCAAGCCTGTCAAGCCCAGGGCCAGGAGCAGGCGGGCACAGTGTACCGCAAGGAACCCTCGCAGCAGAGGACGGTGGCAGGGCCTTCCCAGCAGCCAGACTGGTGTGAGTTTACAATCTATGAAACATTCAAGGACATGTCTCCAAAACAGCCAAAGATACATCACCCTTGAAAGCCAACCTTTCCAAGAAACCTGGAAATCCTTACACCATCTTTGAGGTCAAACTTCCCCTTTCTAGAGTTGGCAATCAGGGCCGAACAACCAACTAGAAGTTTGGTTTACTTCAAAGACCAGGCATCCTCTCCCCATCATCCTTCTGCAGCAGCGAGGTCCCCAGTGGGCAGATGGGAAGGCAGGGAGCAGTGTGCCGGGCAAGAGCATGCAGCACACCCCCCACAGGCCTGTGAGAACACTGGGCCCAGGCGGCGGGTGGCAAGAGGGGAGGTGGTGGCTGGCCGAGGCCAGGAGACTACTGGGAAAGGTACTACGGACATAGGGCTGTGACGAACCCCAGGGTGCTGACATCGGTATAGATGCAGGGCTTCCAAATACATATACACTAACCAGACGAGCATGTGTACACGTGGACAGGCACATGTGCACACCTACACGTACAAGTTATTTGCTCACTGTGTGCCCAAAAGTCCTAGAAAACACCCCAGTAACGGTGAGTGCTCCAAGTGCCCAGACCTTAGTGGTTTTTGTTTCTTTGGCTTTTGTTTTTTTAACGTAATCTTTTATGCCTAGTGTGGGGTTCAAACTCACAGCTCCCAGATTGAGTGTCCTGTGAGCTATGGACTGAGCCCAGCCAGGTGCCCACCCCCCACACCTTGGTTTTGAGATGTTGTTGTCACTAAAGGGGACCAGAGTTCCTTGGAGAACTGGCTGACTCCAGGACTGGGGAAGGGAAAATGTTTTTCCTTTCACTGGTTTTATTCCTGCAATGCTGACGAACCCCCTTCTGTTGCTGAGCACTTTTCCATAACCTTCTGACGACTTTGTCATTCTGGCAGTCCGACCCACAGGCCGGGTCATAAACACGAACCACCTTTATGAGCATCTTCCAGAGATATACACCAGAAAACCACCAGCCCACTTCTCAGCCAGCCCTGAATGCCTCACCTTGACTCCTCTGAGTGTGAGAGCACCTCACTGGGTCCAAGTGAGAAGACTCAAAGTGTCAGAAGCCTCTCCTCGGGCTCATTTCTCTGGGTGACAGTGTCCAGTACAGAGGAGAGACACCTCCCCTCGCCTGGACGCCCACACGCCGCACTTCCACACCCTCACTCACCTCTTCCCTCACTTTAGTTACTGCTCGAAAGGACCAAAAATTCATTAGTAGCTGTTTATTGATCAATGGTTTGTTATAAAGGTATTTCAGAGCTTCAGAATTTTGCCCAAACAGAAGTCACAAGCATTACAAAGTGTTCTTTTTTTCCCTTTCTTAAAAAAAGGGTAGGAGGCAGGCTGGGAGGAGACCAACCTAGCAGTAGTGGCATTTGAGAATAAATTAACAAAAAAAAATTTAGTATTACCATTTATTGGTGACAAACACTAAGTTTTACTTACATTCCATTGGGAGAAAAAATTCCAGCGTAAACAATGAATCGAAGCAGTACTTAACTCGCAAGGCTACGTACAGTGCTTTTCATCTGGACCGTATGCAAGACCGTAACTGCACACGCTTCTGTGCACAGCAACACAACATCAAAAGCAACACAGTTTCAGAGATAAACACGAGTCATTCTTGTCATTCTTTTCAGCCCTACATGGAGGTGTGATCAACAGCAGAGGGCACTCAAGGAAATCCACCTGCGGGTTGATACGTACTACATGGAGACCGTACCCTGTAGTGTAGTGAAAGCTACGTGTCCCCAAGAGCCATATGTATATACACACAATTTTTCTTTAATAATCTTTAAAACAAAGACCAAAGTTCATTTATGTCCTGTTGCGTTAACAAAAATAAAATAGAAAAGGAACCAAATGATTATTAAAGTTTAAAATTCCTAAACTGTCCAATTTATACAACCGTGGGAGACTTCATCAAGGACTCTGAGAAACCAGGACTGTTTCAGCTAAACCAGAGGGCACACAATTTGCACCACTGAAATGGTCCTGGGTTAGTCCAGTAAAGTCAAAACGTATGACCACATACACATGGATATGATCTTTGCTGATTAGATTACAGAGTCAGTCTCAGACAAGTTTCTAAACTGTGCTATGTAACTAGATACAATTGAGAAACTCTCACATGAAAATTTATATAGTGTCATTTCAATCAAAAGAAAATAATAAAACCAAGAATATGTATCTCTTTTGGAAGAGAAAGCAGTGGTGATGGTGTGGGTGCCATGGGAGGTGGGGGCCAGAGCACGCTAGAATGGTTAGTTGGCGCTGAGTAGGAAGCATCTGATTTTCTCTGGTGCTTTTGGCTCTGGGGCTGGTCGAGGGCCCCGCTCCCCGGCGTGGGTGTCAAGGGTGTGTCCCAAGGGTTTGAGTGAGCCACTCTGAGAAAGGATTGTGTTCTCTTGCCGGTTTCCTTCACACAGCCCAAACAGCAGTGGCCACAGCCGAGTACCGAGGGGCCCAGGGCCCCCAGGCAGGCCCCACCGTGCCCCCCAGCAGCTGCCTGTGGGGGGGGGGGGGCAAAACAGCACCCACGCGCGCAGCCACGGCCGCCTCCGTGTGTTCCCGCCTTCGTCACCACTGCTGCCTCGGTTCTTTACCCAGCACGTCTCTCAGCCCACTGGAGGTATCAGAAATTCCAAATTCTCAAAGCAGTTTCAGTATTTTCAGTATATATGTTGGGGTTTTAAAACGGTTCGTGGCCAGAAAAGGTTCAGCACCTCCCACACCTTCAAGGAAGAAGAAAATGAAAGTGACGCCAGTTTCGGAAGAAACTTTAACTCAGGTTAAAAATGAGAAGAAATCAGCAGACAATGAAGCCCAATAGCACAGGCCCCAGGTTATACAATCACTGGGTTCCAGTTTTCTCAGACATAAGAGGAGAATGTGTGTGCAGTATATGCTTTCTGGGAGAAAAGGTAAATGCAAGAAATACAGGATTGTACTTGCATAAAGAAGCAGAGGAAAGGTATATAAGAAACTAATAAACACGTGATCTCTGAGTGGGGGCAGGGAAAGTGAGATGGGTGGGGCTGCGTGGGGGGCAAGACCGACTACCCAGCCCCTCTGAAAATCACTATGGGGTTTGAACCCTGTGTATGTATTACCTAATTTTGTTTTTCAAAAAGTAGAGCTCTGCCCACAACTTGGAAACCTTTCCGGGAAAGGGACAGAAAGTGATAGAGGGGAGTGTCTCACTCCAGAGTTGAGCAGACGGTTTGAATTTAATGCAAATGAGGAACAGAACTGCCTTTCCAAATAAATCAGCTCACTCACATAGACATTGGTCCATTTCCTGTTCTTGGCATCTCTGTACTTGGTTGGTCCAACTCAGACAGCAACTTTAAGATGTTCAGTGCAGCCTAGCAGGGACGGAAGGAAGAGTCAGAGCATGATCGCCACCTGGGGCCACAGCGCAAGACAATGCTCGAACAGGGAGGCAAGGGACAAAACAGGTAGTCCCCCTAAACCACACTTTCCCTTAATATTTGAACTTTCAATCTGAAATACAAATTACAAAAATAAAGTATCCATGTTTACCTCACTGAATCACAACCTCTGTGTATTTTCTTCTAATATTTTTAATGTTATAGTAACTAGCCTACACATTTTGTATCCTGCTTTAAAACAAACACCTGTCGTGCTCCCTTGTTAGAATCCATTATCTTTAAAGACAGTAATTTGATGGATGCATTATATTCCATCAAGTGGATACACCACAGTTCACCTTAATCAATTCCTTTTTTCAGTTTTGTACTTCTCATTAATGGTAGTTTCACCTGAAGAGAAGACCGAAATAAGGGGCATTCTACAGCTGCCGGAGAACCTGGGCCTGTGGACTGTGTTCTGGGAGATGAATGGACCCAGCGCAGAGAGGAGGTCCAGAGTCCTAGCCCTCCCCCCAGGTCAGCACAGGGAGGGGAAGAACACAGGAATGGGAAGGAGTCCCTAAAGCTGATGAATTCTGATAAATAATGAAAAAAATCAATCCAATAAGCTAAGGAAGAAATCTTCAAAAATATGAAATCTATAAAACCACCGAAGTCTAGGGAAGAACCCCTTTCCTGTCTTCCCAAGGCCAGCAACAGGCAGAAGCCAGGAGCACTGGGGGACGTACCATGTCATGGCAGGACTCCACGTCCTTTCCAATCCCGTGGCTGATCAGAGGTGGCTGAGAGGAGCAATTGATAAGAGATACAAATTCGTTCTTGTTGTTTTTGGGGAAGTCCTTGTATTCAACCTGAGGGGAAAAGAAAACTGAGACCAGGACGGCAAAGCGGCAAATACGCATGGGGCCCAGCAAACGGAGAGGACACCTCTTTCTCCCTGCTCTCACCCTGACACAGCTGCACCAATCCTGCTCAGTCAGCAAGACTGTCAGAGGGGCCTGCTGCTAGGGGCACCAGGGGCTGCCCCAGCTTTCAAAATCTTCCAGGAACCTAGAAGTCTACCCAAAAATCGCGGTACGGGGGCAGGGGGTACCCAACACCTGGTCTGAAAGAAGCCATGTCCAGCTAAGCCGAAAGGGCCAGCTCACTGAATCCATTCTCGCTATAACTATCACTAAGATGAGAAGTTTTGTTATTATGGTTAGCCTGGATTTTTTTTTTTAAGTTTATTATTAAAAGGACAAGGTGATTCTATTACCATCGGACTTGTGCTATACTTCCCTGAACTCCCTCCACCCGCCTCAGGACCACCAGGTACCATGCGCCCTCCACCCTTCCTCTACATAAAGACCTGGATTTATAAACAAGATGCAAGGTTCATCTTCTGAGAGAAATCCAAAAAGAGGACTGCACTGAGCCCTAGACCATGCAGCTCCAGCCTAATAGTTACCTGGAATCCCTGGACTCTGGAAAGATAGTCCAACTGCTCAGAGGGTCTTGTAAGAGGTCCATGGGGTACGTGGCCTGAAGAGATGTTATTCTTTAAAATGGTCTCGGCTGTGGGCGAGGTGCCCCCATACAACAATTCACGGGCTATCATGGCAGTTACCGTGGCCTTGGCAGGATTTGGAGCTGCCCTGGCGAAATCTTTGGTGTGGTGTCCTTGACTGACTCCTACGGCCTGGGCAACCTCGGGCACCATGGGAAGAATCCCAGCAGGCAGCTGCTGATGACTAAGGTAAGGCATCCTAAACTCATCCTCTTTACTGCCTAGGGAGGGACACACAGACAAATCAACACAAGGCCACATGTGCTGCTGGAAAACACACTTTCCAACCCACCGGCCCTCCCTCAGAGCACATGACGGCCCAGAGAGGATGCAGAGCTCAACACTGCTCATCATTCCAGGAACCACGCCAAGCCCAGAATCACATTCAGATCAAGACAGTATTAACATCACACTTACTAGTCCCATTTTCATCCCCAGCGCCAGGTTCAAAAAAGGTTACTTTTCTTCCATCCCCTGGTTTTTTTATTGGTGTCTTAAAAAAAAAATTTTAAAAAGGCCATGAGCATAAATCAAACTGTTGCAAAATTAGTTCCTACTCTCTGAAACTACACAAACTCCAACCAGCATTAATTTTGGTTTGTAATCTTTTAAAATATGAAGAGGCAATTATTAGAGAAACCCTCCCCCCAAGCCAGACCGCCCCAGCAGTCCCTGGCAGCCTCCTGCATCCCCCCAGCCACTCCCACCCCCACAGCCTGCCCTCCAGCAGAGGAGGCCAACAATCCCCTTAAACTGGGGGCAGGACTCTGCTCAGCACTCACAGGAGGACAGGGGAACGTTTATCCAGAGGGAGCCAGAAATGCTAGACTGCTAGAGCCCAAGGTGGGAAGGAAGCTTTTAGACAGAAGCTAAACAAAGATTCTTTTTCTGAACTAATATCCAATTCAAAGAAAAGGTGACATTTCCAAAGATAACAAATGCAGGGAGAAATGTTATGAGGGAAAATTTTTGTTAAACACGGTCTCCTTTCTGAGAAAGTAAGGATGTTATGAATCCTCTACCAGATTTTGGAATGAAAAACCCAAAAACCAAATCCAGGCTCTGTGCCGATTCTCTGAGGAGTGACCACAGCCACGGCAGAGGCCACGGATGGTGCAAGGAGGGCCCTATCCCAGGACTTCTCAGTGGAAACAAGCTCAGTCAAGAATTTTGCTTGAGGGTACTGCCTACCAATCCTGGAAGAGGATTTTTACCTAGTGTTCAATTCATAGAGAAAAAAAGAATCCCAAATCTAAACTACAAATTTTGTTCCATAAATCACACCGTGTCGGTGTCCCAGAAAACCCAAAGTTTGCTTCCCAACTAGCGGAAGCCTGAGGCTGGTGGGTCTTTCATGTGGACCTCAGTGGGAGAGCAGGAGGGCAGCAGCAGGCATGCTCGTCTGCAGCCCCGTCGCCCATCCTCCTCCGAGTGGAAAGGAGCAAACTGCCCTCCAGCAAAGCGTCCCCAACCACAAAGACAGGGAAACAAGAACGACTTAACCCAGAGCCAGGCTCGGAGTCACGGACACGCAACTCCCCTTCTGACCACATTCTAATGCTCCAAATGGATAGGACGCCGCTCGGCAGAGCTGTTTTCCTGCCAGGAGAATGAAGCCTTGCCCTGAAGCTTGGCCCTGGAGGTTGCCACAGTCCCTTAGGATGGGGCGCAGAGGTCATCTTGCCATTAGAGAGCAAGGACACAGAGCCCCGAGCAGTCACCTTCTCCTCTGATTTGAGGGCCGGCTTGGTGGGCTGAGCCTGCGGGACTTTGAAACCAAGGATCTCCAGCATGTTCTCGGCTGCGTTGCGTTTGGCCACCTTCTTATTGGTGCCCGTTCCTTCCGCGGTATGGTTTCCCACCTTCACCTGCATGAAGACGAAGTCAGGACTCAGACCAGGGCGCACACCTTTCGAGCAAAGACTGGTCAGGCAGCGGCATGCGGGCTAAACAACCCAACAGCAGCCAGAAGCTTTCTGGAGCACCCGCGGCGGCCGCCACAGACGCTCGGCACCTTCAAGCTGCTGTCTGCTGCAGCCGCTGGTAAATGTGAGATGACAGCAGCTCAGAATCGCTCTAACAGACTGCAGTAAGGAGTTCTAAAAACTCGCTTCGTAAGGAGCCTCCCTCTGACACTCATCTATGCTGAGGGTCTGTGCCACTGGGGCACGGCCAGCCCGGGGGCGGGGCGTGTACCCCACGGAAGCCGGCAGACACCACAGCACGCTGCCTCCGGTGGCTCTGCCGTCGCCTCTAGACTTAGGACATGGAGGAAAGGTTAATGATAGAGGCAGAGATGTAAATTAAGCTTACAAGCGTGTTGAATCCACAGCCGGGGCCCTGTACCTGCACAAAAAAATGGAAACATTCATCCAAGGTTTGAAAATGATCCAATTCAATGAAGTCACTTCACTGTTCACAAGTGAAGTTCCAACGTGTCTTTGTTTTACTTTCATCTTATGTAAACAAAAACCCCAACTGGTTCTCAGCTCGAGCTCGGCCCCTCTGCTGAAGGCGTGCGCAGCCCCTCTGCCCACCGCGGACGCCAAGCACGGCTCTATGCGCACTCTCATTTCCTGACACTGTTGGTGATAGCTACGCTGATGTGACAGATGGAGAAAACGGACAGTAAGAATATTACGTATTTTATATACTATTTGTAGACCGTGTGCTGCTCACCCTGTCAGTCAGGGACATGTGTACCACACGTAATGTGTAGCTTTATACATGTGCAAGCTCCCCCCCCAACCAGACCGCCCCCTCCACACAGCTGAGTGTTCCACACATTCTAGCGCATACCAGTGCTTCAATCCCTTTCCAAACTGGTCTTGATCACAGACCAGACCAAAAAAGCCCCATGTCCCAGAACAGAACTAAGAGTCAAGGAAACCTTCCCTGTAGGGAAGATGGCTCTGGGGTTGAATCCTGGCCTTGCCATCTACCAGCTTTGACTTTGGCCAAATTACTGATCCTCTCAGCCAGCTGCCGTCTTCCTCTGCAGCCTGGAAGGACCACGACTTTTCTTGCCTTCCAACTGGGGAGGCAGAACACACCGGGCTAAGTGGTGGTGCTTCCAGAGTCGTGAATTGCTCCACAAGAGCTAAGTACTGGGCTTTTCATCAGAAAACCATTAAATTGAAATCGCCAAGTAGGCTGCCCAGATGAGCAACTGTTTCATAAATACAAGGAAAACACTCTTGCATTAATCCAAAGTGTAATCCCAGTCTAAGGAGGACCAACCCTAGACTCCAGAGTCTACAGACAGATCCAGAGGAAAAGGAACAGATCCTGTGATAGAACTCATAAAACTCACCTCCTCGAAAGAACAATACAAACCTTCAAGGAAATGTCATGGAAAAGAACGTTCACCCGCAATCCCCCTGCCCTAGCACTCATGACCTGCAGTCCGAGTCCGAGCACCCCCCATGCGGACTCCGCAGCACGTGCGGTGTGCATGCAAGGACACGTTCTAAGGCATCAAATTACCACAAACAACATGGTCTCAATATGGATCACGTCCGATGGCGGGGAGCGGGGCCCACTGGGCCAGGGCACCGGACTTGGCCTCCCTCAGGAAAGCATCTGGCCCCTGGACCTGGTCCAGCCGCGACGGGGCGTGATCACAGAAGGGCTGTCCAGCACCCATGCCGACCCACCTGCATCACAAACTCCCTGCGGCGTGGGAGGCCTCGCTCTGTGAGGAGCATGTACTCGGGCTCCTTCTCCTTTTTCGCCTGCTGGATCTGGGCCAGTCTGCTGATGGGGTTCATCCCCGGACTGCTGTCCGTGCTGCTCTGTAGCTGAGAACAATGAACGTGGAAACCATGTGCCGTGTTAGCCACAGAGAGGACCTGCCAGTGCAGACACTAGGACACGGCACAACATTCCCTTTAAGTTGGTCCTTTAAAGTGTCCAGAATTAATCAGATCTTTTTTAAACCTTTTTAAAATTAAAAGATGCTTAATGATTTTCTAGGATTGCTCTGAGAGGGGACTTTTGAAAAGGTTCTCCTGGCAAACTAACATCAATATCCCACTAGGGGAGGCAAGCAACCCTGAAAGTTCTGCTTTTTAACAATAAATTTCAATCTGACAATGAAGAGAGAAAAAAGAAAACAATGAACAGCACACTATTCCTAAAATTCCCCCAAAAGTCTGTGTTATATAAGATGGGTCCCCAGCTTTAATAAGGATGCAAGATCCAGAAACTATTTAAAAGAGCACACACAGATAAAACACAAAACCTCGAGCTGACACCATGTGGAAAGCACCTAAGAATCCCACAGCTCCTTCCCAGCGGCCACCTCTAGGACCAAGGAACCCTCAGCCTCTGACTCGTATGGGGTGGTTTCTGAGATCTACTGAGAGAAAAAGGGAGCTGCAGCAGTAGACAGAGTGTGCTCACCCCTGGGCACGGGGTCTTGACAGAATGTGAAACTACAGCTGGCCCTCCAACAAAAGTTTGAACTGTGCAGTTCCACCCAGACGTGGATTTTTTTTGATAACTACAGTATAGTATGGTAAGTGTGCTTTCTCTTCCTTATGATTTCCTTAATGTTTGCTTTCCTCCAGATTACTTTACTGTGCGAATACAGCATTTAATACATACATGCACATATAATACAATATGTAATACAGAAAGCACATTAACTGACTGTTTCTCTTACTGGTAAAGCTTCTGGTCAACAGTAGGCCGACAATGGTTAAGTGTCTGCAGAGTCAAAAGTTAAACCCAGGCTTTCCATTGTGGGTTGGGGGTGGGGGATCAGCAACCCTAACCCCCTGCTGTTCAAGTGAAGACCATATATTGACAATTGTAATAGAATAGACCCTAATATTCCTAAACATGTGCAAATAGACTCCTATCCCTTCTCTGGGGGGGG
>PITA01003793.1:56515-101778 GCA_004023965.1 Spilogale gracilis | reverse complement strand
GCAGGTCCCCATGGCCCCCATGATTACCCCCTCACCCACAGACGTGTTCACACAGCTGCAGGTGCCTTCGGTGATCCTGCTCCATATCCACATCTTTGCTTAACCAGGCGCTCCCAGGAGGAACTAACTACCCAAGGTGGCCCCCACACCAGGCTGACAGGTGGCATGTCAGCACCCATCCTATCACTAGGGTCAGCAACCTAATGAACCTTTTATTTTTTATTTACTTATTTATTAAAGATTTTACTTATTTATTTGGCAGAGAGAAACACAGCTAGAGAGGAAACACAAGCAGGGGGACTGAAAGAGGGAGAAGCAGGCCTCCTGCCGAGCCCAACATGGGGCTCAATCCTAGGACTTCGAACCATGACCTGAGCCGAACGAAGGCAGACGCTTAACAACTCAGCCACCTGGGCACCCCTCTAGTGAACCTTTGACTGTGTCTCCCCAACCATCTCCCCGACCAGTTGTCTAGAGGCAATGGAAATACCCTCTTCAATTGAGAAGGTTCTTACCCTGACTATGGATTTTGTTTTCTTTTTGATTCTGGGCTTCACTCGCTCGACCGTAGGCAGGGGTGGTAACTTTTTCAGCTCCTCGAGGACGGCAATAGCAGCATTTTTCTTTGAAATCTTCTTGCTCTTCCCTTCACCTTCCCCCACAAACTCCCCAACTGACACCTTGGTCACAAAACTCTTCATATGGGGGGGGCCACTCTCCCGGGCAACCTGTTTCAGAGGGAAAGACTGAGTGAAAGCGTGACAGACACTTCCTGCCAGGGGCAGGACACACTGCTCAGTATACTGCCTCCCACCAACCGCAGGGAAGGGGTAGTTACGGACAAAAAACCTGATCAATGCAGGCAGCGTAAATGTCAGCAAAAGGAAACAGTGATAATCCTGAATGCTTTTCTTCCCTTCTGCTTATCTTTCAGACTTGTTAATGTTCTTGGGTCTGGTCAGTCCCCCCCCACAGTTAGCATGGAGTAAAAAGGGAAACAAGTTCTGCTCCTACCCTCCCAGCAGAATGGCTCCCGTCTCCCCACGGTCACAGAGGGTCCTGAGTTTGGGAGATCCACTACAAATGGCAGAAAGCAAGCTGTCCCAGCGATGTCCAGAAATAATTGCAACACAAAGAGTTCAAGTTTAATATTTGCTCTCAGCTCCCAGGCAAGCCTAAGCTTATTAAATACTGGTTGCTATGCAGCTATAAAAAAGAATTAGAAATTTCTAAGCATTGACAGTGATTTCTGATACATACGAAGTAAAAAAAAAAAGCAAGCTGCAAAAGAGTTTATATAGTACCCTAACTTTTGTGCTACAAAAAAGATTTATATATACCCACACATATACATATATAAACAGACACATGTGTGTTTATATGCTTATTTTTCCAAAAAGAAACACAGGGTGGATAAGGCAGAAACTGAGAGAATTAGGGAGGGACAGAATTGGGGTGAGGGCGGACTGGATACAGCAGGGACAGGATGACGCTTCTTTTTTTTTTTTTTTTTTAAAGATTTTATTTACTTATTTGACAGAGAGAAACACAGCTAGAGGGAACACAGCAATGGGAGTGAGAGAGGGAGAAGCAGGCTTCCTGCCAAGCAGTGAGCCCAACATGGGGCTCGATCCCGGGACTCTTGAGCCGAAGGCAGACGCTTAACAACCAAGCCACCCAGGTGCCCTGGGATGATGCTTCAGAATGTATCTTTCTATATAGCTTTGGCTTTTTGAAGCATTTAGTGTTTTACATATTAAAAATATAAAAATAAGTCAACAAAGATGGGAGGAAAATATTACAACTGAATATGAACAGAAACCTAAGTAAAGTTCTTACTGGATCACACAGAAGGAAAATAAAAATTGAACCCAACTTAGGTTAGCTAAGATACTCTTGAACAACTAAGAGGACTCACACTACAGATTTCAAAACTTCCTATAAAGTTACACCAACGATGGCATTGCTTAAAGGTGAACGAAGGTATCAATATATCAGAACAGAATTCAGAAATAGGCCTGCACACATTTGGTCTTGAGATTTCTGGCAAACACACCAAAGCGCATCAAAAGACTTTTTTTTTCCCAAATTAAAAGTCTTAAAAAAAAAAAAAAAAGGCAACTAGCTATCCACGTGGAAGCAAAGCTGAACCACAGTCTCAAACTCCACCATAAACAACACGTAACTGGAGGCAGAACACAGAGCTAAATGTGAAAGCTAAACTCTAACACGCTCTCAGAAGAAAACATAGGAATGGGGTGCCTCTAGTGGCTCAACTTGGTTGGGCAACTGAGTCCAGGGATGGAGTCCCAAATTGGGCTACCTGCTCAGCAGGGAGTCTGGTTCTCCCTCTGAACCTCCTCCTCTCACGCAGTCTCTCTCTCTCTCTCAAATAAATAAAATCTAAAAAAAAAAGAAAGAAAGAAAAGTATCTGAAGAGGCACTAATTTGGAATCATTAAAAAAAGAAGAAGAAAACGTAGGAGAACAGGCCCGGAGCATGCAGTTGCCAAAGAGCTCTTGAAAACACAAGGTACCAGCCATAAAGAAAACAAAGTTGGAGCTCCTCGTAATTAAAAATTGCTCTCATCAAAAGACAACAATTAGAAAATACAGAGTGTCCACAGAACAGAGGAGAATATCTGTAACATATGTATCTTAGGGTATATCCAGAATACTGAAAGAATCCCTGTAAGTCAACTACTCAATTAAAAAAAGACTTGAACAAGTACTTTACCAAACAAGATCTCTACATGGCCAATAAGCATATGAAAAAATGATCATATGTCATGAAGGAAATGCAAACTGAAACCACAACAAAATGCTACAATATACATAACACCCCAAAATGGCTAAACTTAAAACAAGTGACAGTATCAAGAGTTGACAAGGATGTGGAACAACTGGTCAGAGTATAAACTAGTATAATCACTTTGGGAAACAGCTTGACAATTTTTTTTAAGGATTTTATTTATTTGAGAGAGAGAAAGAGAGCATGCACAAGCAGTGGGGAGGGGCAGAGGGAGAAGCAGACTTCCCACTGAGCAGGGAGTCCAACGTAGCGCTCAATCCCAGGACCCTGAGATCACGACCCGAGCCAAAGACAGCCACTTAACCAACTGAACCACCCAGGGGCCCCCAGCTGGACAATTTTTATTAAACACCTACCCTTTCTGGCAATTCTGGGTGCGTGTGTACATAAGACTTAGCAGCTTTATTCATTAAAGTTCCCAAAGTGGAAACAACTCACATGTCTATCAACAGGACAATGCATAGAGCCCAGCTTTACATTCATACAGTGAAACACCACACAGCAATTAGCTACTGACATATATGGATGAGACTCAAAAACACTCTGCTGACGTTCAGAGACTTGACACCAAAACAATCCATATTATATCGTTCTATTTATCTGTGGTCTAAGAACAAAGAAAACAAAGCTACGGTGGTTTTAGAAAATAGCTTCTTCTGGTCAGGTATTAACTTGAAAAGAGCCCAGGGACTGCTGGAAGTTATGGGAATGCTCTAGATCTGGATCTGGATGGTGAACCATGGGCTTGAAAGGGCTGTGCCCTGAAAACATGCTCAGGTTTCCTGCACCGGAAGCACACCTCAAGGGATGGAACAGCAGGAGGTCTAAGTACAGAATTAGGAACAGAGAGGAAGACCCTCGTGATGCTAGACTGAAATCAGAGGTATAAACTGGTAATTCTGAAAATACAGGTATTTTCTAGTGCTACCTGCCTACAAGGCCTAGAAGCACTGACCCTCCCTCCATAGCAACAACAAGCATGCCTGGTGCCCCATCCTGGTCTCCACATGCCACTCTCAGGGAGGGGAAACCAGGGCAGGTGCAGGACTGGCTGAGGCCATTTCTGTTAGAATTTCCATTTCTACTGGTGCCAAAACTTGGGCAGGGAAAGTTCAAAGTAAGGGTAGGACTAAGACATTTCACTGTATCAGAAAGTAAGAAGTTCAATCAAAATCTGAAGAGGGGACAAAAGAAGTGAGTGAGTAGAATAATGAGGCACACAAACAGGAAGGGGGGGGGACAAAAAACAAACACCTCATAGCATATTTAAAAACTATAACTCAAAATGAATCATAAAGCTTCCAGCAGAAAAGAAAAGTAGAATGGCCTTACATGAGACAAATATGTCTTAGGTTACATACAACAACCACAGAACAGAAAAATTAGGCAAATTCAACCTCACTGAATTCTCTCTACTCTTTGGAAGATACTATTTAAAAAATGAAAAGGACAAGCCATGGACTGGGAGAAAATATTTAGAAAATATGTATCTGATAAAAGGGTTGTATTCAGAATATATAACCCTCAAAACTCAGTAATAAAACTGACAGATGTGAACAGATGCTCCCCAAAAGCAGATGCACACAGGAAAGACGCTCGCTCGGGGGTGCCTGGGGTGGCTCAGGTCATGACATCAGGCCCCAGGTCGGGCTCACAGGAAAGACGCTCGCTCGGGGGTGCCTGGGGTGGCTCAGGTCATGACATCAAGCCCCAGGTCGGGCTCTCTGCTAGGTGGGAAGCCTGCTTCTCCCTCTCTCACTCCCTCTGCTTGTGTCCCTTTCTCTCTGTCAAATAAATAAGTAAAACTTTAAAAAAAGAAGCTAGGCTAAAGGCAATAAACTCTGTAATTCCATTTATGTAATGTTCTGAAAAGAGAAAAACGGTAGGGGCAGAAACTAGATCAGTGGTGCCTGAGGGTCTGACGGAGGAAAGGACTGGTTGCAACGGGCCCCAGGGCAACTTTATGGGGTGAAAGAGGATTTAGGTCTTGACTACAGTGGTTGTCCCACCACTGTATACATTCATCAAAACACATCAAATCATAGACCTGAATAGGGTGGACTTTACTGTATGTAAATTATACCTCAAAAAAACTACCCCCCCCTCCCCGGGGCACCTGGGTGGCTCAGTGGGTTAAAGCCTCTGCCTTCGGCTCAGGTCATGATCTCAGGGTCCTGGGATCGAGGCCCCCGTCGGGCTCTCTGCTCGGCGGCGAGCCTGCTTCCTCCTCTCTCTCTGCCTGCCTCTCTGCCTACTTGTGATCTCTCTGTCAAATAAATAAATAAAATCTTAAAAAAACAAAAAGCAAAAACCACCCCCCAAAACATCCCCAAGGGGAGTATCAAAGGACAGAGGAGCCAGCTAAAAGGCAATTTGAATATAAAAATGACAATAAGAATGAACCATGGTTCTTTTTCTTTTCTTTAAATGTAAGCTCTCCACCTAAGATTGGGCTTGAACTCATGACCCCAAGAAAAAGGGTCGCACTGCTCAACGGACTAAGCCAGCCAGGGCCTCCCGCCCATGAATGACAATAACAAAGTAACACTTTGAATAAAAAAAGGAGCTGTGGATCTATGCTAATAAAAATTAATGTACAGAGGTGGGGTATTTCCTGTGGAATGTCAGCTCAGAAAGGCAGAAAATCCACCACACTAGCGACTGATGCTGGGAAGGATTATCAATGACTATGAGAATCACTGGTGAAATCTCTGAGGGCATAATCTTCAAACATCTCCCGGCAGGATATGGATTAATTGCAAAGAGAAAGAAAGTCTCCTTAAGGTGAAGCTCTGGTGTAAACCAATGAAACGAACGTCACTCACACAGGGGGAAATGCCCTCATGTGATGCTCAGAAGAACCCACACCACTTCTGCAATGTCCTGAGGGAGAAACTGTGTTATATCTGAAACTAATCATGAGGAAACAATGAGACCAAACTGAGGGCCATTCTACAAAGTACCTTCTTAAAAATGTCAAAAAAGGAGCACCTGGGTGGCTCAGTCAGTAAAATGCTTGACTTCGGCTCAGGTCATGATCCCCACAATGGGCTCCCTGCTCAGTTGGGAGCCTGCTTCCCCCTTTGTCTGCCACTCTGCCTACTTGTACTCTTTCTCTCTGTGTGTCAAGTAAATAAATGAAGTCTTTAAAAAAATGAAAAATAAAAATGCCAAAAGACCCCGCGGAACCATTACAGACAAAAGGAGAGAGCAGAGATGCCCCTCCCAACTGCAGGGTGTGATCAAGGACAGAGGAGGGCCAGATGGCAAAATGTGAATACAAGAGGTACATAAGAATTAGTGATGCTCGGGGCGCCTGGGTGGCTCAGTTGGTTGGGCGGCTGCCTTCGGCTCGGGTCATGATCCCGGAGACCCGGGATCGAGTCCCACATCGGGCTCCCTGCTCCGGCGGGAAGCCTGCTTCTCCCTCTCTCACTCCCCCTGCTTGTGTTCCCTCTCTGGCTGTGTTTCTCTCTGTCAAATAAATAAAAGAGTATTCCTTTATTATTCTAAAAAAAAAAAAAAAAAAAAAAAAAAAAAAAAAAAAAAAAAAAAAAAAAAAGAATTAGTGATGCTCAAGTCCATGTATCTGATCATTAGATTGTGCTTATTTAAGATAATGTCCTGTCCTTACAAGATACATGCTGCAAGATTAGAAGTCCTCACACCTGCCGCTTACTCTCAAATGACCCAGCAAGGGTAAGGATAGAAAATAATATGTGCATTCACAAAGAGAAAAAGAAAATGTAAAATGTTAATACTAATAAATCTCAATGAAGGAGAAATTCACTCTTATTCTTCCAACTTTTCCACAGGTTTGAAATTTTTCAAAATAAAATATTAAAAAAATGGCTAGGAAAACCAAATGAGCCCCAAAACAGCGGTGCTGTGCTCCCCAGGTGAGAATCGGCGGCCCCTTGGAGAGCGGCCTTCACTGCCCCCCCCCCCCCCCCGACAGGAAGAGGTCAGCTGGGATCTGGGACCCTGCACGCGGACTATGGAGCTCCCAGAGCCCCTCGCCCACCACCTCCCACCCTAACAGCCTGGTTTCTGAACACTCACAGACCCATCCCACCTCCCAGCCTCTCGGAGATGATTCCACCATCTACTCACATCACGAGCCCACCAATCTAAATGTGGAGTTCCACCTACAGTGGATTTAGTGCAAGGTCACTTAGATGTCACAACCACCTCTTGGTGACTTGTGACCAGCATCATCACATTTTTAAACTAAAACTATATATTTTATCAAAAGCAAGCTATATACATTTTCTCTGAACCATAGGAAAGTATCCTGCCTTCTACTAAACAGTTCTAAACCAGATTTCTATGTGACAGATTTTACTATAAAAAAAACTCAGTAAAAAAATAAATACTCTTCCATTCATTTAGTCAACATTTCCTGAGCATGGAGTGTGGGCCAGGTAATCTTCCTAGTGCAAGAGACAGAACTGTGTGGGGGAAGGAATGAAAGCCCTTGCTCAAGCTAATAACGGAATATGACCCTTTGACAGATAAGCTACTTCACGTAAGTACTCACATTAACTCAACTCCACCACCAACCTACAAACTGGAATGTCTTAAATGTTTAAAGATATTCACCCACCAGAGGGCGCTCCCAAAACTTCCTTTATGTGGCCAATTTCCTGCAATGTGTTAACATATTCCGGAACATAAGCTTGAAACCCAAATCTGAAATCTAAACAAAGTGAAAGTGGGACAGAAGAATCTGGTCTTCAAATTCCGCAGAACAAAAACAAAACGACATTCCTTCACTAAGGTTCCAGAAAGCTCTGTGACCCTCCGGCAGGGCAACAAAGGGCAACAACTAGTATGAACAGGTGGCAAGCTTCACAAGGATCCAGGGCTCTGGTGCCAGCAGTCACCTCTGCAACCCTCAGGTGACCTGGGAAGCCAGGCACCCCTCTACTCTCTAAAAATCTATTCTCACGCTCTACCAATCCTTCAGCACGAGAATAAAAGGCAGATTCTTCCCTTTCCGGCAATAGGTACCCAGAAAGACCTCATGGTTTTTGGAATGAAGTTCCCATCTATGTCTCCTGTCTCATCGCCAACCTCCCCAATCCCAAAAGAGGGAGAAGGGCTGGAAGGGATGTAGAGCCAGGTGAGAAGATACAGCTCTAGCCTGTCCGGGGCTCTGTCCTCTGGGAGGAGGGGACAGTATAAACCTGGTCCTTCCTGCCAGGGTGGGACAGGGATAGGTGTAAGGGGAAGCAGGGTGGCCCCATGACACAAGCGTGACTTCCCACCGCATCTGTGCCGTGCCCCATTGCAGGCAGGGAAGCACTGGTAGCTACAGACCAGAAATCAGTAGCGCACAGCAGACGGATTAAGGACTGAACCTAGGAGCCAGTTTAGGGGACCAGCACATTAATAAGAGAAGGTATACATTTATAAAGGTGAGGCATGAAGTTTAGGGATCATTTGTAACCTCAAAAATGATACAAAATTACACTATTTTACAGGATAATGAACTTCAGGGGGACTTTTTAACCGACTGAGCCACCCAGTTGCCCCACAGGGGGACTTTTTAGAAAAAGAAACATGCCAAAAGAAATTTACGGACCACTTAAAATTGTTCTAAGCAAATGCCCCACCTCAAATTACTTTTGCCTAAGTAACAAAGGAGAAGCATAAGGCATCCTGGACAGAGTCTTAAGAACTCTGAAAAGATCTGGGGTGCCTGGGGGGCACAGTCTGTTAGGCATCCTTTTTTTTTTAAAAAAAGATTTTAAAAAAAATCTTTTTTTAAAGATTTTTTTATTTATTTGGGACAGAGAGAGAGAGAAAAAGAGCACAAGTCAGGGGTGAATGGCAGAGGGAGAGGGAGAAGCAGACTCCCTGCAGAGCATGGAGACCAAGGCTGGGCTCCACCCCAGGATCCCAGGATCATGATTTGAGCCAAAGGCAGATGCTTAACAAACTGAGCCACCCAGGCGCCCCTAGGCATTAGATTCTTGATTTCAGGTCATGACCTCAGGGTCATGAGATCAGGCTCCACAAGATTCTCTCCCTCTCTCCTTCTCCCTCTACCCCTCCATACCCTCCCTGCACTCTCTCACTCACTCTCAAAAAAAACAAACCAAACAAACCACCTCTGAAAGACCAAAGAATTGATATAGAAATCTGCACTGTATACTAAAACACAACCTTGTATACCAAGTGTGGAAACCAAAAGGATTTGCAAAGAATTTGTCATGTGTCAGACCATTATAGAAAACTCATTAACCTCCCTCACCTGCCCCATCTATTTGGACTCACTGGGTCTTTGAAAGAAACATATACTAAATGTACCTTATTTTCCATTTTGAACTGACAACCCATTAGTTATGGTTTTTAAGACCATAAAGTCTCCAACAACAAATGAAGTTATTGGAGAGGTGACATACAGGGCAAATGTTGGACAAGAACGCAACCAATATCCTTTTAACTCCGCTGTATGATTCCTGGGGACTGTTAAGGAGATTAATGTTTTGGGAGTAACTGAGTCTTTTGAGAGTCTTTTTTTTTTTTTTTAAGATTTTATTTATTTGACAGAGAGAAACACGGCCAGAGAGGGAACACAGCAGGGGGAGTGAGAGAGGGAGAAGCAGGCTTCCCGCCGAGCAGGGAGCCCGATGTGGGACTCGATCCCAGGTCTCCGGGATCATGCCCTGAGCCGAAGGCAGTCGCTTAACCAACTGAGCCACCCAGGCGCCCAGAGGCTTTTGAGAGTCTTAAGAAAACAATGGACCCTCTCTCCAGAAAACACATGAGAACACAAACACAGTCTTCTTCAAAACCATGCCAGGAGGCTCATAGACCCACCAAGGCCGCCCATGGACTATCCAGAGGGGCAGCGCTGCCCCTCAATTAGCAACCCCGAAGAAGAGATACTGTTTTGCTAAATATAAAGTCTGAGCCTTAAACCTGAGGGTTCACAGGTTTGTGATAATAATTCCAATGGTATTCAGGACAGAAATCCCAATGATGAATGACAACAGGATTCTACAGTACAAACCTCCATGGAAAGCAAGCTTACCTCGAAATTCACAGGCAAGTTCCGTTTAAGTGCAATCTCAAACACTTGACTTATTTCTGATTTATTGAGATTTTCTTCTTCTGATTCTCTTCCGTTCACCTAAAGAAAGAATAATTGTTTAGCAGTTAACCCTTATGAAAAACTGTCAACATGCCAGCTATGATAAACCTTAAGCACTGAACCTTGGCTTCGTGGAGTGAGCGTGACCCCAGGGAGCAAGAACACCTGTGTGCCATGTGGCAGTGAATTTAAAGGTTAAAAAAAAAGTATGATTTCACATGTGGGTCAGCTTGTACCTTGTAAATTCACCACAGACAAGCCCACCCCTAACAGACTCAGGGGTATGAATCAGCATCATCGTGGCCCAACCACACACCCACAGCAGCTTGGGAAGAGTGACTGACTCCCAAAGCCTTCCCTGAGGACCGGCAAGCCACATTTTGGAAAATGTCAGAATACAGACAGCTCTGTGTGGGACACGACAAGTTCAAACAGAAGTGTCTCCATCTAGGGGCGCCTGGGTGGCTCAGTTGGTTAAGCGACTGCCTTCGGCCCACGTCATGATCCCGGAGACCCGGGATCGAGCCCCACATCGGGCTTTCTGCTCGGCGGGAGGCCTGCTTCTCCCTCTCTCACTCCCCCTGCTTGTGTTCCCTCTCTAGCTGTGTTTCTCTCTGTCAAATAAATAAATAAAGTCTTTTAAAAAAAAAAAAAAAAAAAAAGTGTCTCCATCTAAGTATGTGGGTTTCTTATTTGGACATAAAGCCCGTAGAAACCCACTTTTTTTAAAAAAAGGACGCAATGGAACATATTATTAAATTGTGTACCAAATCTTGTCCTCACGGCTGCTGGCAAAAATGCAAGTGCAGATTAATCAAGTCTGCTCAATAAAAGACTCTATCTTTATAACGAGGTTCATTTACAGTCCTCCAGCCAGGGGGTAGAGATCTCCTCAGTGCGAGCTGGTAACGTGGGCTCTCTATGGCGGCAGTGATAATGAGAATCCACACAAGCTCAGTAATAGCAATGCCCCCCTCCCTGCAAATAGTGGCAAGAGAGCTGCATTTTTCTTCATATTATTGCGACTCCTTTAACAAAGAATTTGTAAAAGCCTGTTTCCAAGACTAGAACTTTCTGACAAGAACCCATGGCTAAAACTGCAGAATAGGCAAAATGCAGGACTACCCAGGATTTTATCGGTTGTGCATTTCTATATACGTTCATAAGATAGATCTTACACCTCAAAGGATCAATATTTCACACTATAATGAAAAAAACCCTCAAGTTAAAAATATCAATACCATCAAGAATATAATCCTATACCACTGAATTCATCCCAGACACTCTATACTTCTTTCTCCTGCAATGAGGGTGGCATTCTCCTTCCAGGTGGGTTCCACCTCACTCTCTGCCTCGTCAGAACTATTTGTATAGCATTTCTGGTGGCTTTATTCACTTAAAAAATACTTTTATTCTTGTTTAAATCGTAAGCAGAAAGAGGGCCTGACTTTTTATGAGTGAATCTTTAAAGCCAGAAGTCTTCAAGCAAGATGTCTTGGAGCTCTGTGGAGGTTTGGTTTGAAATTCATTTTTTAAACAAGTTTTAAAGTTAAAACAACCAAACAAACAAACAAAAAAAACCACCCTGTATTTCAGTATGTTCAACAAATGGTGCTTAGAAAAAAAGATTTCCACATGCAAACAATAAAAACAAAATAAAAAAACCACCTTATACCACATACAAAAATTACCTCAAAATGAATAAAGGCCTAAACATAAAACTCTTATAGAAGAAAATATCAGGAAAAAGCTTCATGATGCTGGATGTGGCAGTGACTTCTTGGATAGGAGACGGAAAACAGAGGCAACAAAAGAAAAAGCCGATAAACTGGACTGCATCAAAATCAAACACTTTTCTGCATCAAAAGATGTTCTCAAGAAAGTAAAGACAACCCACAGATAGGAGAAAGTACATGCAGATCATAGATCTGATGAAGAATTAATATCTAGAATATATAAACAACTCAACAAGCAACCCAATTTGAAAATGGGAAAAGGACTTGAATAGACATTTTCTGAAGGTAGAAATGAGTACATGAAGAAGGCCAATGAGTACATGGCTCAGCATCACTCATCATTAGGGAAATGTAAGTCAAAACCACAATGAGACACCACTTTGCACCCCTTAAGAATGGCCACAGAAAACAGCAAATGTTAGCGAGCACATGGAGCAGTGGGAATCCCAGGGCATTCCTGGTGGGAATACAAAATGGCCCAACCTGTGCAAAACTGTGGTGGTTCCTCAAAAATAAATAGATTTACAGGATGATCCAGCAAATTATACTAGCAGATATGTACTCAAAAGAACTACAAGTAGGGACACAAACAGATAGTTGGACACCTATGTTTTACAGCAGAATTATTCACAGTAGCCGAAAAGTGAAAACAAAAAAACACCCAATAACAGATGAATGGATACACAAAACATGGAATGGTCACACAATGGAGTATTACTCAGCCTTAAAAAGAAAGGAAATGCTGACACATGCTACAACATGGATGGACCTTGAAAAATGATAAATGAAATAAGCCCAGCAACAAAAGATGAATATCCACTTATATTAGGTACCTAGAATGCACAAATGCACAGAGACAGAAATACAATAGATGTTCCTGGGTTGGGGGGGGGGTGGAGGGGAAGTTATTGTTTAATGTGCACAGAGTTTCAACGTGAGATTATAAAAAAGTTCTGGGAATGGATAGTAGTGATAGCTGTGCAACACTGAGAATATATTCAGTGCCAAAGAACTGTGCACTTTAAAAATGGTTATAATGGTAACCTTTATGTTTATCTTTAAAAAGCAACTAAAAAAGTTATGTTCCATACCAAATATTAACACATTAAGACTGTCAACACATTAACTTATGCTGACAGGTTAACTCATTTTTGTGCACAATTAAGGTTTTTGACAGCTCTTGATTTGAACGATATCCAGAGGTTTTTTTAAGCAGATGAGCTGTTAAAACAAAGGCTCCACTCTAAGGCTAAGTAACTGTTAATGCAACCAGAACAAAATTTAGATATAAACTGGGTGCTGAGGCTAAAAATAAGACTTCAGCCGCCATGCATGTACTCCAATTTTCAAATCTGTTGTTCATTTTACCAGCCTAATTAGTTTTAACTTTTAATTATGACCTATTTCAAACATTCCGAAAAGCTACAGAAAAGTTAAATAATGTAACAGGTAATTGTGTTGGATTTAATGAATGTCCCAACATTAAGAACTACTGATGTAAAATTTTAATTTTTTTAAGGAAAACAATGAAGCTCTCCTCAGTCTCCTTTCCATGGCAGCCTTAATCATGGTTTTAAAATGGGAATGTATCTTTCTTAGTCATGTTTAATGGGCGGAAATAATATATGGTTTAATTTTGTGTTTTGAAAATTCACACACATCATTTTCACTGATTACCTTCACTATTACTACAAAATTCAAACTTAGAAGTTTATACTAAACATATGCTCTTCAGCTTCCATGTTAAGTCTGATGGAAAACAAGAATCCACTGCAAAAATCTAAGCTGTACACAGTGTTTCTTAACGACAGTAGCATCAGGATCGCTTGGGGGCTTTCCAAGGACAGATGCTCGCCAGATTCCTACTTCCAGATGAGGGAACTTAAATTTTTTCCAGGTAGGGCTTAAAGATCCATTTTATTTATAGTACTTTTTTTTTTTTAAGACTCCAGCTGATTTTACAACAGAGTGGAGATTCACTGCTCTAAGCCACTGTTTCTCAAGGGGTTTCAATAGGGACAAAGCAGCCAGTGAAATAAAAATGCAAAACAAGAAACAAAGATATACATTTACTTGGAAGTGAGATTATGTTGCTCTTTTACAGAATTTTGATATTATCTGGAGTGAACAAAATGTTGCAATGGGAAAGCGGCAAAATGAGTCAAAAACAAATCCACAAATACCATTCCCAGTAAAATGGGGAAAGTGTAGTGGAGCCTTAGTCTTACCTTCATGAAGTGGGAATTACTGTTAACATCAATTCCATAGTGTATGGTTCAGCAATAAAATCTAGGCAACATTAAGAAAAGAAAAAAACACTCTGAACCATGCTTAACCCTCAGTATGCCAGAAAAAAATAGTCATCTCACCATTTACTATCTGGCTCCAACAGACTTTTTATTTTCTATATTTAGTCATTTTACAAATAACATACAGAATAAAAGGACAAGAATCTTTTTCTTAGATATTTTAACAAGAAATTAAAACAGCAGGGCACCTGGGTGGCTCAGTCGGTTAGGCATCTGACTCTTGAGTTTGACTCAGGTCATGACCTCAGGGTCATAGGACAGAGGCCCACATTGGGCACTGCATTGGGCAGGGAGTCTGCTTGAGATTTTCTCTCTCCCTCTGTCCTCCCCCTGAACTCCCCACCTGCTCTCTGTAAAATAAATAAGTAAATCTAAAAAAAAAAGAAGAAAAAGAAAGAAAAGAGAGTGAGAAAGAAAGAAAGAAAGAGAGAGAAAGAATTTAAAATAGCAAATCCAAGTTTTTATTCCAGGTTTGTAGTCTGGAAGGCATTTATGAACCCCAAATGGGCACAGTCCTTTAAATGCAGCTAATGGTTCATCACCTGGCACATCTGTACCCGCCTAGAGCAATGCCATTTTTCAAATCCATCCCCAGTGGGTTCTAGCTTATCAGGACTTCTGACTTTTCTGGTGGTGATATCATCAGAACACACTATTTGTGAAACTGACTCAACTGTATCGAAGAGAGAACAGTCATCTTCTTTGCTCCCTAACTACAAAATACTTTCATTTTTAGATTTGTAAACCCCCAAAGAAGGATGTATTGAGTTTTTTTCATTGACTTACACCATCTATGTTTTCCTAATGACCTTTGTACACATACCTCCTTTTGCATTTGTCCACTTATTTTGTGGACCATAAGTGGTGAGAAATAAATTTTGGTGGCCAAACATAAAAATTGAAAGAACGCTGTCACACATACTTTTTAAAAAATCAAAACAGGATGTTCCAGATTCTTGTCACAAAATAATGTGTGACATTGTCCTTTCTATTGAACGGCAGAAGAGAATACATATTTCCTTCTCATACACCAAAAAAAATTTACTGTTCACTTGCCAATTCTTTAGTTTGGGAGAGCTTATCTAAGATCCCGTCTGAAGATTCATTGTTATTCGCTTAAACTCTCGATCCTACCATCACCACAGGAGTCCAGGACACTGCTGTCCCTTTGCTCTCACGTGCTCACTTGTCTAATATCGGGAAGGTCTTCCTCTGTCAACTTTCTTCTTTTTGCCATTAGAGGCAAAGAAAAATACTACCTTCCCACCTGAGTTCAAGGAAAGTTAAAAGCACAGGAAAAAGATGGGCTGTCCAGTCTCCTGCACCTTCTTGGAAGGACACACTGCAGCGGGCAGTGCAGCAGGCACAGCAAAGATGACACAACGAGGAGTTATGTCGCTGCTATAGCAGCCCCCCGGGGTGGCACCGTCGCTCCACATCCTTTTATCTGAATCTTGCTCAGCATGTTTAGGAACGGATGACAAAGAGTACCGAAATGATATGTAGGATGACAACCAGCAGCAGGTCTCAAGACAGAGGAAAACTTCCATTCCCTAAGGTGAAGATTTACAAAAAGGTACAAAGGATCTACGTGATCACTGTAAGACAGAATGAATTTTATTCTACTTAAAAAATGAAGTATGTTTTCTTTTTGTTCATTGTAAGATCTCCAGAAAAGAAGACAAGTCACGCAATATCACTCTTTATAGAGCCTGAAAAAGAAGTTCAAAAATAAAAATTGGGTTCAATGGACCCGGAAGAATAATGAAAATCAAGGTCTCAATTTTAGTTTAAGCACCACCTAACTATGTCCCAGGCCCAAGCGAAGATAAGAATCAAGACCAGAAGAGCTACATGTATTTATTTTGACACAAATAGTATGAAAAAAAAAAAAAAGTCCTTCAAACAGTAATTTTTTTAAAGTCTGTCCCTATCACTACCACCAAGAGAAAACTACTTTTAAAGCCCAATACAGCCTTCAAGACAGAAACTATGTGCAACCAAACATATACACAGGCATACAGACATACATACAGTTGGCACTTTTATTTATTCAAACACAAAAAGGATTAGACTATCTACAAAATTACAGCTCTAAGGTTCTTGATCGCCCCCTAACCCCTTCCATTACGGGCCTCCATTCATGCCTATGTGTACAGGTCTACCACCCCTGTGGACATAAAGCTGGTCCCTGCTTTGTCTATTACAAATACTGTAGCTATTAGCCATCTCACTCCCAGCAGCTCAGACACTAAGTCATTCTTTATTACCAGAAACCTTAGATTTGGGGCGCCTGGGTGGCTCAGTTGGTTAAGTGACTGCCTTCGGCTCAGGTCATGATCCCGGAGACCCGGGATCGAGCCCCACATCGGGTTCCCTGCTCGGCGGGAAGCCTGCTTCTCCCTCTCTCACTCCCCCTGCTTGTGTTCCCTCTCTAGCTGTGTTTCTCACTGTCAAATAAATAAAAAATCTTAAAAAAAAAAAAAAAAAGAAACCTTAGATTTAAAAACAAACAAAAACCAAAAGGCACGATTCTAACACAGCAGTCTTGGCTTCAATGCCATTTCCTCAGAAAGAACTTCTCTGAATGCATCACCATCACTCCAATTTAAAGGAGACATTTGGGTAGCGCAGTTGGTTAAGTATCTGACTCCTGGTTTGTTCAGGTCGTGATCTCAGGGTCATAGGATCGAACCCCACACTGGGCTCCACACTCAGTGCACAGTCCGCTTGAAATGCTCTTTGCCTCTCTCTCTGCCCCTCATGTTCGTGCTTTCTCTCAAATAATAAGTAAATAAATAAAACATCTGACGTTCTCATAATACTCGCTACTTGCCACCCTAGCACTCACTGCACCCTGATGATTCTAATGTGAACATCTGTCAGCTATTCAGGGAAACCCCACCAGGGAAGGGACAGGGCTGTGGTTTTTTCCTCAGGGCCTAGCACGATGCCTTATCATCAACGGATCCAACTGCATTTGCCTTGTAAGCAGAAATTGCTGTCTTTACTGGCCATGTTCTAGAGAAGATAAATTGATCCATCACACAATCATATGCCCTACAAATTGTCAAAAGCAAAACAAACAGTTTGCTTAAAATTGTAATTCCCAATCCTGGCAGGCCAGGGGCAAACATGCTGCTCACACCCTGCTGGCAGAGGTCTAAAATGATACCAGCCATATCCACTGCCATGCAATCCCACTCCAGGTCTGTGGCTCATAAAAATAGTCAGAGACCTGCACAAAAATTTACCTACTACAATGTTCTTCACTACCTATTTTCTAAAAGGAAACACAATAAACAACCCAAATAACTAAGGCTCTGTTGAAAAAATAAACAGCCATGTTCACACAATGAAACACTTTGTAGCCATTACAAAGTGCCTCGATGCCAGCTGATTTTGAGTCCTCCAAGGAATTATAATGGGCACTACAATGTATTCATGGTAAGCAGTTCTGTGAAAAAAAGTGCTTACCATATAATATCACCCCACTGCTGTTAGACAGATGCATGTATTTACTTACATGTGTAATGACATCCACCAAAATGTTTAATTTTTAAATTTTATACTTTACATGCATTAACTATAAGTAACAAAGTTAAAGATACCTTAAAAAAAAAAAATTTTATTTCTTTAAGAGATAGAGAGGACAAGCAGGGGAAGCAGCAGGCAGAGTGAGAAGGAGAAGCAGGCCCCCTGTGAAGCAGGGAGCCAGGCATGGGGCTTGATCCCAGGATCCTGAGATCACAACACAAAGTGAAGGCAGATGCTTACCTGGCTGAGCTGCTGCCCAGGTGCCCCCGAAGATTCCTTCTAAAAATGTCCCTCTTGAGGCACTTGGGACTCCAATTCTTGATTTCAGCTCAGGTCATGATCTCAGAACCCTGAGATTGAGTCCTGAGATTGAGCCCAAGTAGGGCTCTGCACTAGGTGTGAAGCCTACTTGGGATTCTCTCTCTCCCCCCTCCCTCTGCCCCTCCCACTCACTTGCACTCAATTAATTAATTAATTAAAATAAAAAATAAAAATGTCTCTCTTTGCATCCTACTACACACCTACCCAGGAAGCCTGGTAAATAAATCAAGGGCAGCCCACTGAGACAGGAGCCTAGGTGTTTCATTTATTATTTCAAAGAAAGTCTTAATTGACCCAATCATTCTGTTTTGCAGCCCTGTTAAGCCAATGTCAGCTATTTCTGAAGGGTACAGTCTCTATTTCAAACCATTCAGAACTAGAACAGAGGCAGGGAGAGCTACCATGACTGTCGGCAAAGCTCTGTATGGATGGCACAGGAGGCCACGGAACTCAGCTCGCAAGAGTGCGTCCACTGCAGCCTCTCCCCCACCAGGCTGGAGCCGACCACGCCGCTCCAGGGCCATGAGGTCAGACTGGAGACACCAATGGGCACCTGCCCTTTTCAATGATATGGGGAGTACTTCCAAGCAGGATTCAAGTGAGGCGGCTGCCTGAGGGGGAAGCACTGAGAATACTTTGGACTGGAGGTTCCCAAACCCCAATCGAGCTTTAGAGCCACTCCAAGAGCACATTTAAAAAGAAAAAAAAAAAAAAAAAAAAAAAAAAAAAAAAAAAAAAAAAAAAAAAAAAAAAAAAAAAAAAAAAAAAAAAAAAAAAAAAGCAAAAGATAGATTCCTATTAGAATTGTGTAGGTTGGACGAAGGAATTTTTTTTAACTTCTCAAGTGATTCTGAAGCACAGCCCACATACCAGTGTTCAGCAATCATTTAACAACTGCTGGCTACAAAAAACTGAGAAATAACTACCCCATCTGACTCCAATTACATTAGCACCAAAGTGAAGTCAAAAAATGCAAAGCCTCCAAAATGACTCAGATTACACTACCTACTGCCTCTAACAAATCTCACCAGTTAGAAGCTCATCTCTTTAAGTTCATGAAATCTCCCTCTTCTAAATTAGTCTCTTCTTTTATCTGGTCCTTAGTGGACCCTGGAAACAGATCTCTGTTTTAAAATGTATGACACACCATAAAGAAAAACAGTCACTGACTTCCTAAGACCTATGATCCTATTTAGCCACAAGGAGTTAAAAACCTATTCCTACCATTAGATTTTGAAAACCTGGCCCCCAAATTCTTTGACACTCTTTAAGACACTCTTTAAGAAGTGGGGTTCTTAACATTGTCAATGTACTAAAAGCAACTGAATCTGTACACTTAAAACAGTTAAAATTGTTGAATTTATGTAGTGTGAATTTTACTTATTTATAAAAAAGGGAGGTTTCTGTATTTCCTTTTGAATCTGGACTCTGTGCCTGCTTGACCTATAGGATACAGCAGAAGCAATGCTGGGGGATTTCTGGGCCTAGCCCTTAGGAAACTGGAAGCTGCGGGGCGCCTGGGTGGCTCACTTGGTTGAGCGGCTGCCTTCTGCTCAGGTCATGATCCCGGGATCGGGTCCTGCATCGGGCTTCCTGCTCGGCGAGAGGCCTGCTTCTCCCACTCTCACTCCCCCCCTGCTTGTGTTCCCTCTCTGGCTGTGTTTCTCTCTGTCAGATAAATAAAATCTTTAAAAAAAAAAAAAGAAAAGACAAGAAAAAGAAAGAAAAGAAAAAAAGAAACTGGAAGCTGCTTCCTTTCCTGTCTTCAAGGGTACTCACTCTTGGAAGCCAGCACCGTAGCAGGAGGATGGAGAAGCAGCCTCTGCATAGGTTAACTGAGAGGAACAGAGGTGCCCCGGCCAAAGCCCCTGCCGAGCTCCCAGTCGACAGCCAGCACCAACTTCCAGCCATGAGGGAGCCATCTTGAAAGTGGATCCTCGGGCGCCTGCGGAATCACCTTAGCCAAAGTGATATGGAGCAGAGAGCAGCTCCCATGCCAAGCCCTGCCTGAACTGCAGATTATGTGAGCAAAATAAATGCCTAGAGGTGGTTAAGCCACTGGGTTTTGTAATGGTTTGTTATGCAGCAATAGGTAACGGCACTTCAATATAACAGAGCAGCTGGTCAAAAAATGGCTTTAGACAAGTTCTCTAAGCTGGTATTGTAAACTGCAGTAGATTCTGACAAGCATAATATTTTTCACCGAAGATTTCATCCATGCATGTGCTTCACAAATCAACTGAGTCACAAATCTTTCTACCATGTTCACTCAAAACTATACCAAAGAGAAAAAAATGCATCTTTTTGGCTAAAACATTTTTTTAAGAGAGGGAGGGGGAAGGCCAAAAACCTAGAGCACAAAATCATGTAAGCTACCAAGTAACAAACATTATGGACAGCTCTCAATGCATCTTCTCAGGAAAAGCCCCCAAGAGGATGCCTCTCCGCACCAACCTGCTCGCCCGGCCGCCTCCCTTCCAGCCTCTCGGGTGGGGGCTCGCTCTGCAGGGTCCGCAAGGCTTTCGCAGCCGCGTCGTGTTTCGCGGCCTGCCTTGTCTTGCCTTTCCCATTAAATTGCTGTCCTCCCACAGAAAGCTCAACTTGATAAAGTAAAGGTGGTACTGGAAATGGGTAAAAATACCTGAAAGTAAAAAGGGGGTTAGCAGAGTTACAATCTCAGATCACTAAGTCAGCTGTACATTCCCTGGTAAATTCCAGGTCTTTCCCTCATCATGGGGCTTAAATCACATCAGGGCTTCCTTGCCGCCAAGGACTCCTCACCAATACACACAGAGATTTCCCAGGCTTACACTGGGTTAGCACCGGCACACAGGGTGAGCAAACACTATTTAGGCAGCAACCTCAGATTCCACAGAATGAACTAGCTTACAGATTACATGAGTTCAATTCATAATGCTAACCTGAATTTTCAAAATCTAAAATGAATTAGGCTTTGCCTGAGGTAGAAAACTTAACTTGCTCTACTTTCTCATATCTGAGAGTTACACTTGCCTGTCTCCAGAAACTGCTGTAAATTTTTTTAACAAAAGTTTGTGTGTGGTGTATGTGTGTTTAGAAAGGCCCCTCATTTCTGGAAACCCCAACAAGTCTACCACCTGGCAGAGCCTGGCTTCTCACATTTCAGAGCTTGCATTTTTTAAATGGCTTTGCCTCCATCCAAGTCAGGCAGGAAAAGGAAGATGTCCATTCTGATCATCAGTCTATCCACTAATGTCTCAGGCCTGAGTATGTGATGTTTTCAGGGTTTCAATTAGTATTTTACTGCACCTGTACTCCAAGGCTATTACAAAGCACATAAGCTCAAAGTGAAAAAGTACCCAATAAGCAATAATTAGCAAATCTAGGGGTACCTGGGTGGCTCAGTCAGTTCGGCATCTGCCTTTGGCTCAGGTCATAGTCTTGGGGTCCCGGGATTGAGCCCTGTGTCAGGCTCCCTGTCCAGCGAGCAGTCTGCTTCTCCTCCCTCTGTCCTGTCTCTACCCCTTGCTTGTGTTTAATCTCTCTTAAACAAATAAAGGAAATCTTTAAAGAAAAACCAAATCTATGGATGCTGAGAATTTTAGTGTTGTAGGAATCACGCTTAAATTAACAAAGCATTTAAAAAGGTGATCTTTTTTTTTTTTTTTTTAAGATTTTTTGTTTATTTATTTGACAGAGAGAAACACAGCCAGAGAGGGAACACAAGCAGGGAGAGTGACAGAGGGAGAAGCAGGCTTCCTGCGAGCAGGGAGCCCGTTGTGGGGTTCAATCCTGGGACTCCAGTATCATGACCTGAGCCGAAGGCAGACGCTCAACGACTGAGCCACCCAGGCGCCCCTAAAAAGGTGATATTTAACTGAATTTTCTTAGGGCACAGCCACACTGCTAGTGAGGAATACCCGCAGGCCCTTGTTAGGGACAGGAGTTTTGTTTTTTTTTAAGGATTTTATTTATTCATTTGAGAGTCAGGCAGACAGACAGACAGAGTGAGCACATGCAAGGCCAGTACCAGATGGAGAGGGAGAAGCAGACTCCCTGCTGAGCTAGGAGCTTGACATGGGGCTCGATCCCAGGACCTGGGAATCATGACCTGAGCTAAAGGCAGATGCTTAACCATCTGAGCCACCCAGGCACCCCCAGTGACAGGAGTTAAAGGAGCATCAAGATACACTTCCAACAGTACCAGCACAATTAAGACTGACTTCAACATCTGGCAAGCCTGAAGATGACCAAATCATGATGTGCTCCACAATCAACAGATTTTATTCTTCCATGTCAAAAATGAGATATATTTTCACCTGTATTTAAAAGGAATAGACACATACCTTGGGGGATAAGCACCTCCTCTCATGTTGTAGTTATAGGTGGACTGCATCCGAGAGTAAGGGTCGACAGGCTTATACATTGGTTTTTTTCCCAATTTCATGCACAGTGCATTTAGCTGTACAGTAGGGGTTATGCTTTCTGCAACAGAGAATCAACACAGAGAATTGGTTGTTTTCTGACATGAGAATGACGGTCACTAAAATCAGAAAGAATAGCATGCTTTCTACTAATTGGATTCATATGCATTTCATGAAAGGATCTAAGTACTTCACTGCTAGGCATCAGGGTCAGGAAATCCAAGAATCTGCTGTGATTTCTAGATATTAATACATAGTCAACAGCACAAAATACACCGTTAAGAGCTATTAGAGGGCCAACAACTAGCACAAGATGTTATCAGTGAAAGTCACTCATTCCAGTTAGGAGAGATCAGTTCCAATACACATCAAATTCCATGATTAAAAAAAAATCCCTTGTGACTGTCCAAATCATGTTTCTGTTTGGGAATCCTTAGCCAATATAACTCTGATTGTACTGACTTGCTGGGTTATTGGCTTACACTTACAAGTATGTTTATGCACATTATTTCACAGAATGATGCATGTATTAAGTACTAACTGGATGCAAAGTACTGTGCTAAGGCAATAATATAATTATTGCCCCAGAGGATTCAAACACAAACACTCAAAAATTACTACATCCTGTGTGCTATTAAGAAAGGTGTGGAATCACTGAGGAGGATACAAGTAACTTGAATCTGGACTAGTCAGATGAGGGTCGCAAAATATTCAGATATTCCCAGTCTCAATATTTACACTGGGATTTGACCTGTGAGAATACTTGTTAGGAAAATGAGTTCTGTTTCCATATAAATAAGAGCAAGTATAAGTTATCTCAGAAATATCAACTGTGAAAATACACGGTTCACTTTCTAATTTTTTTTTCAGTTCATCCAGTTCATAAACTGTAAAAAAAAACCCCAAAAAACAAAAAAAAACCCCAAACATTTAAAAGGAAAACCAGGCTGGAAAGAGTAGTGTCAGTGCACAATCACATTTGAAAACAACACTTTCACATCAAACACAGAACAACACTAGCAATGGCAAAGTTCAACTTAAATGCACACAAAAATCCACTTTAAAATGCCTCTTTAGGATGTATGTAGGGAAAAATAAAAAATGACTTGATTCTGTACTATAAGTGGTTCAACTAAATTTAGTGCATGAATCAAAGAACACATCTCTGGGTTTGCAAAATCGGAGGGTCACAGAAGTAACCAGCTTCTCTCTTCCTAACATAGGAATTTTTTGTATGAGTCATACAGTTGCATTTTAATATAACCTGAATCATCTTAAGAGCAGATCCGACCCAGAAAATTTACCTGCAGTAGAGACTGAATTCAAAATACCACAAAGAAATTAAAAGCAACAAGAAAGTGTGGCCAAGATCCCTCAGATCTCATCCTGTGTACAAAAGGGACTGGGATGGCTTGGTGTGCCTGACAAGTAAAACTGGGCTACAACATAGCCACTCCCACCCACCGTGGAAGGTCAATGGTTCCCAAGGGTTTACCAGACGCTCTTCTCTATTACTCTTCTCCCTGCCTGGGTCCCTTGTTTGAAGAGAGGTTATCTACTAAGAGTATTTAAATAATAAATATTTAAGTTCTTTTCTCATTCTCTTTAATGATCAGGAGACATGTAACTGACAATCAGGGTTTCTGATCAACGTCTTATACTTGGTATTTCCACACTGGGTTGAAATGATTCCAGCTAAGGGGCGTCTGGGTGGCTCAGTGGTTAGGCGTCTGCCTTCGGCTCAGGTTATGATCCCAGAGTCCTGGGATCAAGCCCTGCATTGGGCTTCATCCTCGGCGGGAAGCCTGCTTCTCCCTCTCTCACTCCCCCTGCTGTGTTCCCTCTCTAGCTGTGTTTCTCTCTGTTAAATAAATAAAATTTAAAAAAAAATTAAAAGAAATGATTCCAGCTAAGGCCTACATTCTCGGCAATCTGTACAACCTTACTGAGGAACAAAAGGTATTTTCACTAAGCTTTTCTGAAACCTTGGAAACTGTTTGGTGACACCCCCTACCTCTTAGGACCTTCTTTCCAGATCCTCAGGAGTCACGGGACCAGACATGGGGAACCAGTGCTTTACAGTATGGTTAAGGATTCGGAAAAGGTAAGCATTTGCCACTGGTAGTGTAGAAACTGTGCTTTCAAAATCAACAAGTTAGTTAAGAAAGAATTCATATACATATTGAATGGGTACCTCTAAACACACTTTTAAAAGGAACCTGTCTTGGCCCACGCATAATACCTGGATTCCTTCCTTCGCTACGAAAAGGGCGGACTATGGGTTTAGGAAATTTTGTTCCTTCCAAAGCTTTGGCAGCAGCTGTGTGCTGGGCTTTTTTAATACTAGTTCCTTCAGCTTCCCAGTGCTGATCTCCAAGTGTTAGCTGTACTGTAAACACCTACAAATGAAAATTGTGAGCTCTCAATTCATGATACCTGATGTTGACTACAGTATGTCACTTGGACCTTGAACATTTCTTATGGCCATGGTTTAAAAGGCTTGATCATTATCTCGCAATTTATCCCTTCATCCCCATTTTTTATTGTTTTCATAAACACCAAAAGATATATATATATATATATGACCAGCGCTGAACAGCATTCTTTGACAAAACTATGCTTTGAAAAATGGGGGTAAGCACAGAGATTAAGACATGTTTTCCTACATATTAAATATTAAACATCGATTATTTGGAAGTCACCCAAATAGAAATTGTCTTTCAATTACTTCTCATGGACGAAATATAGCAAACTTGATTTAGACACATAGTAGTATCTCCTAAAACTTAAGCCGTCTGTTTTGATACTCTCATGCATTTGTGGTCTCTTGTCTGAAAACAAAATCCCAGAAGGGCAAAAACTGGAATAAATTTGGGAGTATCAGCCAGGCTCTAAAATGCTGCCTTCCACTTTCATATTCAGACACTCCCTCCACCTTCAGAAGAAAATCTGATCCACAGCAAGCAAAGATCTAGAAACGTTTCTGAGCTCAAGGAGGCATCCAACACAGCGAATTCTGTCCTCAGCAAATGCTGACAATGGCAGGCCTCTTTATTCCTTTTTAAGTATAAAGGTAACCCAAATACACACTCCATTCTTAAAATTAGGTTATGTTAATCCTATCAGAACTGAATTAATCCTCCTTCAAAAAATATGACCCATCACACCACAGTGATTCTCTAACTCTGGTGCTCATCCAGGAAGCCTGGTAAAATACACATGCCCAGGGAGGACTCTGACTGAGGAGCAAGAGGGGAGACCAGAGCAAGTGTATCTTTAGTAAGCTCCCCTAGTGATTCTGACACACTGTGAAGTTTGAGACTCACTACTCTGGAATTTAGCAAAACCAACCGCAGCTTTATTTTTCTGCTTTCCTTTACCAATGGCTGTCACTCTTTTTCATCTACAAATAATCTTCATGAGAAATGCTGATGTGAATACATCTACATCCTCTGAAAATGTCCACATCATTGAAATTTGGTGACTAATGGGATGGGTGCGACTTGCCTTCACAGTTGATTTTTCTTGTAGGTCTTAACCTCAGGATTCCCTCAGTACACAGCTTCCACTAAAGGGGAAAAATTAAACAATCCTCATCCTACTGGAACCATTAGGTGGTCCCCTGAATTAATGCTGCAGTTCACGAGGTTACTCATTAAGCACCGAGAGCACGGACTCAAAACTGCAGCTGGCCCAAGCAGCCAAAGAGCAGGTGCCGGCAGTGCTGAGCAATCCCCGGGGCAGTTCACGACCCTTTCATGGACAGACACTGAAGGGGAAAAAGCCAAAAAAACAAAGAGTTAATTTTATTAACAGTCTTGCCTTTCTCCAGCACTTTCCCCATCCGCGCTGTTGCCGCTCTGCTGCCTCCCACATGGAGGGTTGGTAGCGAGGTTACAGTCTAGGTTTTAATAGAATTGAAACGATATCACACCACTGACTTTTTATTTAAAGAGTCTAACAGTCACCTAGGAGGGAATAACTTTTCCTCTTTGAATACCTTGAAGGTAAAAAAAAAAAAAAAAAGCTCGGGGCAGTTACAGATTGAACACACAGCCAAATTACCTACAGAACCACTAAAGTTTAAATGAAAAAGTACACATTTCAAAAAATACCAAATACAGTTAAAAAAGGGAATCCCAAAGTTAAGGTCTGCAAAAAAAAATCCTGTAGCAGAAACAGAAGAGTTACAGAAAATCACTAATTGTCTTCCAAAAGTAAAGAAACATTTCAAATATGATCATGCTTTAGAATGTTAAAACTAGCTTCACAGGAGTGAAATTTCTGTGTTTCTTAAATGTATAATAACAACTATCATTTCTGAAGCACTTACTAACTGATAGGCACACTGTTCCATACTTTAACATACTGTTTCTCATTTAATTCTCACAGTAGGCTATTTGGGTAGGTATTATTCCCATTCTACAGATGAGGAGACTGAGGTTCAAAACAAAGTAGTAGCCTGCCCAAGGTCACATGGCTAGAAGCAGCTGAGACAAACCCAGATTTGTCTTACACCAAAGGCGACTCACCTAACCACACTTTGGTGCCTATTTAGGATTGTGGCTGATGTTACTTTTAGTCAAATGAAATGAGAAACTCGGTATCATTCAAGGCTTAAGGTGTGCATGTCAGGAAAAATGAGGTATAATGAGACCAAGAACTCATCTTTACTGCAAAGTTAGGATCAGATATAGGAGACCTGATTTCTTCACTCTGATACCATACCCTCTCTCACACTGCAGCTGCAAAGATAACGCCAGATACAGACACATTTAAGCTCCAAGATTTACATTAGCACAGATAGCAAACAAGCTTCAGAGACTGAGTTCCTGAATAACAAGTATCAAAATTTTAAATTATAGTCAGTCTTCCATTCTCTACAGTATGGGGAAGGATACGAATAAGTGAAATCAGAGACAACTCAAAGGGTTCACTCTGAGACTAATTTCTACCCCTCATTTTCAAACCTTTATACCTGGATTGCTATCAAGTGCCAAAATGGATTTCCTGCTCCTCTCCTGTCCCTGCCCAGTCTAAGGTACATGTGTGAACAAGCAGGAAAGGAGCCAGAGACAGGCTGCAGCCAGGAGGCCCAGAGCCTGGAAAACTCACAGGAAATCATTCACAGGTGCTTGGGAATTGTCTCTATTCAGAGTCCTAAACACAACCACACGCTAACTGGAATTTTAAAAGCCATACATCCCAAAAAGAAGCATGTCTTTTCTTTGACCCATTCTGCAAGGATGACGAGAAGTGACTTGCCAAAAATCTATACTTCTGCATCTCTTGAAGACAGCCTCAGTGGTTGGAAAGTACATATTCTGAATCACAGCACCACTTGGAGCAACATAAAAAGACAGAAAACATTCCTGGTGGGTTATAAATGCACAAGCAGTATGCACAATATTTACCTTACAGTGAGCTGGACCTTGCTCACGTAAAAGCTTATACTCAGGCTGAATCTTGTTGAAACGGGCTAACTCATTCACAAGACACATTGGGGTTTTCTCTTTGGGGTGTGCCATGCTAGAAGGAACTGAAAAATAACGTCAGAGCAATGAAGTCAACTAGCAGTATACAGGACTGCTGCTCTCCCAGGGATAGGAAAAAAGAGGGAACACAGAAGATCTAAGGAGTCAGAGCAGCAGTGACACTCAGCTGCAAACCACGCGGGGGCACCTGCCTAAAGGCACAGCTGGGGTCTGCTCTGAACTGGCCAAAGCCAGGGTCCCCAGGAGAGTGTGTCTTCCAAAGAGAGAGAATCGAGGTCAGGAGAATAAGCAAACCATGGCAGCAAGCAAGATGTGAAATCAGATAAAGCACTGTTATTCCAACCAACCACAGGAGTAACACGGAGGTCTTGTGAGCACAGACACACTGGTTACCGCAACAGCCGTCAGCTGGACCCTGTCGGTTATTGCACAAAACTCAACATGCCAATGCCATTTCTCAAACAACTGCCGTGTTCGACACAGTTAACTTCTCGTTCCTGGGACATCCCCTAGTCTTATCTCCAGAGACTGCCATCAGACCTTATCTACTTCTGAGAACTATACAAGTAAAATAAAATGGCTTTGGCAGGCAGGAGTTTTACAAAGTCAGCAGGATGTGGAGGTAAGAACACATTAGAAGAAAAGGCAATAAACCCCAGAGGACTGAAACAGTTTGTGACATTTCCTTTGAAGATGGTCTCCAATGGCAAATTTGGGAAAAACTGAACCTGTTGGGTATTATGACAAGTTAAGATGGCTCTCCAGTGAGCCAGTCCGCGGGATGCCATGCAGCTGAGAGGGGGGTGAGCCAACACTCTAAGAACAGAAATGAGAAATGAAGGAGGAAATGCAAGGGAAATTGTCAGGCACAAGGGGCTGAAAGAATTTGTTAGAAGGGAAGGTGACTCTGTTATGAGACACCCATGCTGGCACCCCATTTAATTGGTTCTGCCACTTTGGGGAAGGGTTGGGAAGCTGAATATTGTCTTCAGGATTATTTCTTTTTCAGGTGTTTCAAGTCTTTTCTCATCAGTGAGTGCATTTATTTATAACTTTTTTTTTTTTGAGTAATCTCTACACCCAATGTGGGGCTCGAACTTAACAACCCCGAGATCAAGGGTCGCATGTTCTTCAGACTAAGCCAGCCACACGCCCCATCAACGAGCACATTTAGTTCATCTTTATTTTCCTAACAGTCAGATTTAAATGCTTCTGAACTGATTTCCTCTTCAAAAATCTGCTTCTTTGTTCAATTTCTAATTGGTCCTCATGGTAATTTCAGAACTACCTCTGGAATCTCAGCTTAAACTACTTGTTCAAAATAAAAATTAACAAATGCCAACGCACTCTCTTGCTTTCTGGTAAATCTGGCTGCTCCCTTGCTTGGGATATAATCTTACAGACATCTAAAACAAGGGCTTACACATGTAAGAATTGTCAGTTCTGGGAAATAATTTTAAGAGCAGAATTTTCCCATACAACAATACAAATCCAAAGTGGTATTTACTGTTCAATCCATTCTGCTGGCCACCACTTTATAATAAGCTAGGTTTTGTAGTTTAGTTTTCAATTCCCTTTCTTATACTTTCAAATGGTCTGTCAACTCCGACAAACCAGTACACAACCGAGTGTTTTACATCTGGAATAAAGAAGCATGGGTATTAATACTTTTTTCTGCTTCTTGAAGGTAATGTGAGAGCTCCCTACATCTCCAATCTACTTATCAGATCAAAAAACAGGCTAAGAAAACATTTGAAAAAGAAGACACTTGGATTCATACGCTTACCTGCAGCTGCACTGGTGGGTGTAAGAGATGCAGAGGGTAAAGCAGAGTTTTGAATAGGTCTACCTGCATTTTCAGAGGGCAGAGAGCTAGTAGTAGAAGGAATACTCATCAAAGGCTGGGAGAGAAGAGACTGGTTCTTGTTCAGTATTTGGCTCCCTGAGAGAGCAGCAGATGGGTTCTGAACTTGCACTTGAACTTGAGACATGGTCACTTTCAACAAAAGTGAACAACTGCAGGTAAACAGCTTTCAGTGCAGGTTAATTCAGTGCTATGAAGTCTAAAGTTCTACCTAAAAGTTGTAAGGGAAAGAAAATAAAAAGGTAAATTATAGAGGAGATATGTAATCGCCAATATTCAGTCAAAATCGGTGTCACCTACTCAAGAATGAAAATAGTCCCGTTGAGACTGTAGCTCCGCTGATGTATTAGAAGTGGGTTTCCTCTTGGTACATAGTAAGGTTCCTGGCCTTGTGACTTTCTGACCCTGCTTTTAAATGACTTGCAATACCCGTCTGCTCTGCATGTATATTTTATAAATAGCATCAGTAGGGTTTAATGACATTCACGGCTGAATATTAAGAATTACAAATTACAGCCTATATTCAAAACGGCCAATTAAAAAAATAGAAAGAGGCTTTCCATACTATATGGAATACAGTAAAGATTTCTGGCCTCAAAATTTTCAGAAGCTGAAAGCACACCGGGTTCCTGAGACCATTAATGGGTGAATGTCAACACTGCTGCCACTGAAAGGCCATGTGCTCAGACTGGCACCCCTACAGTTTTCCTTTAGACTGACTGAACAAAGACAGGAGTTCCTCACTTTTGCTGTGTCTTTTTCTTTATGATGGTAAAGGATCTTTTTCCTATGAGGTTTGTTGAGATATTCTCATTTAGTTACTGGGTCCAAACAAAACTTGGCATCTATATCAATATGCAGGATCCTGAGAAATTATTTGAATAGTAAAGAATACTCTATATGTGTTTATATGATTAAAAGCAAAACTGGAGAAGATGAAGAAGAGAGGAACAGATTTCAAACTGGTAATTTCACTAGTGTGGCTAGGGAGTGGAACCCGGCGAGCAGAGGAGACGGTTTACTTCATCTTCTAAGTTCCAAAGGCATTACTTCTAAATACACTTAAATTTCTTCATAAGTCAAAAATAAGGATAGTTCTGCTTACGTTCATGGTCACCCTTCAAAATGCTGAAAATGTTTAAGCAAGTCAAAGTACCACCAAAATAACAGCAACAAAGAATAGAGAAAGGCAACCAAAACAGAAACCGGCAAACAAATCAGAAGTTCTATGACAGAGTAAGTGTTATTTAATTTTTGAAAAAGTCTTGGAATAATTTTTAATCAAAGCTGGACCCTTAGGAAGAGATGAACGACCAGCAATGCAGTTGCTTGAGGAGTTCTGGGCACATTCTCTCTTGCTGAGAGCAAAAAGAACTGCAAAACTAAAAACAACAACCCAAACACCTCAGCTCAAATATGACTTTGGCTAGAGAGACAGAAGTATCACTTTATTCACCAAAATCCCCCATACCGCAGTTGTTCCTTGTTTACTTTTGGAGTCAAAACAGGGCACCTGGATGGCTCAGTGGGTTAAAGCCTCTGCCTTCAGCTCAGGTATGATCTCAGGGTCCTGGGATTAAGGCCCATGTCAGTCAAAACTAAGGAACAGAGGAGATCCACTAAAGACTAGATAACTGCCCTGGTAGACAAGTTGCCAACATCAAAAAACATCTCCAGAACCATCCAAAAATCAGCTAGGACCTTGTTTCATTGCTCTGACTTCCTTCAGCTGCCAAAATAGAAATATTTGTCTCTCAATGCCCCCTACACTCCCTGCACACCCTTCCCCCCTCTTTCTAAACTGTCTCGAGGGCATTTTTCTACCAAAAAAAAATCATTTACAGTATACTCACAACTTCATATCACCAACCACTAGTCACAAGTTAAAATATAAGCAAAAAATAAAGTATCTGCCCCAGAACCTACCTGCATCCCAGAAGCAGCACCCCAATCCTGCTCTGGGTTGCTCTGAGAGTATGAGAGGGAATGAATGAACTAAATTTAGAAAGGGCGGGACCCAAAGAGATCTTTTTTGGCTAATGCTGCCTACAGCAGGCCCACAGCCAGCATTTCCAGTCACAGACATAAATACACAGATTTTCTAGAAGCTGTAAAGGGAACAAAAGGCCTTTAATTAAGACTGTCCCAAAAATGTTACCTTAAGTTCACCTGGAGTTGTGTTTGTATAACATCTGGTTGCAACAAGTATTTCAAAACTGCAAATAAAAAATTTTCTAAAAGCCTAATAAGGCTGTACAGGTCTACAAATTTCTAATGTTCACCATGACCAATACCAAAACTCAACAAACAGTACCCATTAGCACATGAACACTCTTATGTGTCTTTAAGCCTAAAAAGAGAATCTAATGCAGTGGTTCTAAAGAGGGGACAATTCAGTTCTTCAAAGAGTGCTCTGGATACATTATTTGGCTGTCAACAACTGGAGGATGGGAGAAGATAACAGTAACTGTTATCTAGTAGACAGAAGAGCCACGATGTTGTTTTGAGTACACATATACTAACACACAACATAAAATCTAATAAGTAGATTATATTCTTGGGAAAAGAAAATCCCCTTTTTATCTCAAAAGGCTCTAAAACACTGAGGCTAATATTTTACCCAAATAGATGTCCTCTCCCAAAGAGAAGCCAGGCAGTTATCACGGTTATAAATTTACAGAGTGCAGTGCAGTATTCAGGGGAATCAGGGAATTCTGGAGATAATACTGCTGTACGAATTTAGCACCTGTTGTTCAACAGTACTACCCTGTCCTGAAGATTAAATCCTTACGTGAAAACATGACTTTTCTTTTGAGGCCATCCTTAAGGATTACTTGCCACAAGATAAGTTAGGGACTCCAAAGAGATTAAAACGATTTGTCATTTATATTTGTCAAATATAAACAAACAATATCTTACACACAGTAAAATTAGGTGGAAAACTGAAAACACAAAGACTTCAGCTTTCCTGAGCAGTGGAAGCACCTTTAGCTGTTAAGCCTGTGTTGTGCCGCAATTTCCCTGCCTCCTGCCTCCAGCACAGACAAGAGGGCCTTTGGTTTCTCTTATCTCAAGAGCTTTAGATACCAACTCAGGAAAACATGTTCATCTTATTCTCAAATCCTTATATTTATGTAGCATATACAGCACTAGAACACAAAGATAAGTGATTAGAGTTACAAATACCTTTTTTTTTTTAAAAGACTCCTAATTCCAAGTCCCAAGTTTGGCTTAGTGACACAAAAATCTCATAAAAATAGTCTCACCTTGGCTGGCAGCTTCACGTATTTTTTAATGCATTGCAGGAAGGGGACTATGGACACGTGAATTCTACAAAAGCACTTTTTAAAAAATATTTTCCATGTGCAGCACGGAGCCCAATGGGACTCAAACTCATGACCCTGAAATCAAGACCTGAGCTGAGAATGAGTCGAATGCTTAGCCAAATGAGCCACCCAGGTGGCTAATACACCTAAGTATTTTTAAAAATTATACATATGGGGCGCCTGGGTGGCTCAATTGGTTGGGCGACTGCTTTCAGCTCAGGTCATGATCCTGGAGACCCGGGATGGAGCCCCACATCGGGCTCCCTGCTCAGCAGGAAGTCTGCTTCTCCCTCTCTCAGTCCCTCTGCTTGTGTTCCTTCTCTAGCTGTGTTTCACTATCAAATAAATAAATAAAATCTTTAAAAATAAATAAATAAATAAATAAAAATAATGATTATACATAATGTGTTAAAAAAGATCAGGCACAGGGGTATCTGGGTGGCTTGGTCGATTGAGCATCCGACTCTTGATATTGGCTCAGGTCGTAATCTCAGGGTCGTGAGATCAAGCCCCACATGGGCTCCGCACTGGGCATGGAACCTACTTGGGAATCTCTCTCCCTCTCACCAGTCTCGCGCACATGCGCGCTCTCTCTCTCTCTCTCTCCAGAAAAGAAAAAAAAAGTGACACACACATACACAAAAGAGACACAAATGCAAATTCTTCACTCAGCCGTGATCTACCAAGACCATACTGAGTGCACCATTTGAGTGATCTGTTTAATAAACAAAAAGGCAGATTCTTCTAGAAATAGTTTACAGCAGTATCTGCAAGAGTGCTTAGTCTTATTCACTTTCAACTAACAGACTGTTAAATCACTGTAATATGAAACAATTACTTCAGCAATTATGGAAAAACATCATTTTTAATATCTAATTTATAACCAGAGTAATACATGACTTATAATGGAGTAGCTGTATTTTGTGTTCAACAATCATTCCCCTTTGCAGTAAGTGATGATATGCTAGGAAGAAAAAGTAAGAAAGAAAAAAAGAAAAGGAGAAAAGAAGTCACCCCAATTCTGAACAAGCTAAAATAGCTACAACACTCTACCAAAAATCTCTCCTTTCAATGTCCTCCATCAAATCTTATGTAGTATGGGTACACAGACACAAGAGCACTCTAGTTCCTTGCCAGGATAAAGCATCAGCTATATGAACTGCAATTTCAGGACAGTGTACTCATTCAACATTCAACAAAAATGTATTAAGCATTTACTACATGTGAAAACTTATATGGCATATTGTTCATTCTCAAACGCTGGAAAAAAATTACTTGTTAAACTTTTCCTCAAAGACTCAAAGAGATCTCTAAGCAACCAACTGTAAATCTATTAATCTGTTCTCTATGTTTTGAGAGGCTGCACTCTCAGAGAAACTTTGTCAACAACAATAAAAAAGCTAGGGACACCTGGGTGGCTCAGTCATTAAGCGTCTGCCTTCAGCTCAGGTCATGATCCCGCAGTCCCGGGATCAAGCCCCACATCGTGCTCCCTGCTCGGCGGGAAGCCTGCTTCTCCCTCTCTCACCCACCCTGCTTGTGTTCCCTCTCTAGCTGAGTTTCTCTCTGTAAGTAAATAAATAAAATCTAAAAACAACAACAAAACAATAAAAAAGCTAAGGAATAAACCACTTTTCCTATAATAGCTTTATACACCTAAAATGCCCACATCATTTCTTTACATTCAACAGTTATTTCTAAGATACTTTTTGGACACATCTTTCTGGTTGCAATGTGGTTTTATGTTTTCTACAAATAAACTCACCCCGCCCCCACAACCACCATACCTCCTTCACCGCCTACTAGCACCCACCATCTTGGCTCCGATCGCCAGAACAGCAATTCACTGACTCCAAACATTATTTAAACATCTGTAAGCACGGCAGCCGCAAATACAGAAACATGGCAATCACTATACTTCTACATATCCATTTCCAAGCAACAACGGCAATATCAAGCAAATAATATCCAATAGCAGGTCCATACATCAAATTATCCAATAACAAAAAGGTTTTTTAAAAGAAATATCGCCAAACTACTTAAGACAGAGGGAAACGCAAAACAAAAAGACCACTATGTTCTTGGTGTTCAAAAGAAGACAAGTAGCCCTGAGGAGGCAAAATTACTTGTAAGACAATAAAATCATCCAAAAATAATGCCTGGAAACAACCCAGGCTGTTCGAGATCTTTGCATGCAAGTAAGTGACTGAATGTGGCCCCTATCTCACACTTGGCTCAGTGCCAAGTGAGCAATGGAGAATTTTTTTTTCACACAAATGTAACCACTGGGTGGTCCATTTAAAGAAACACTTCCTAAAAGAGAATTCATTAATTGTTCATCCTGGAAAAACCATCATAACAAACTGTACACTAAATGAAAAAACTTTACCTCTGCAGCCTAACTAGCTGAAAACCTTACTTTCTTTTCTAGCTTTACAACCTTATCAAGCTTCCCTCTTCCATTCCCTAGGAGGAAATCTTAAAAATAACTAGAGTCAAACACATATTATTTTTTGTAAACATGGAAGTGTTTTTAAAATCTAAATTTATAAAAACACAGAAATGTCTTCAACCAAGTGACTACTCATAGCAGCACTGTGTAACTTATTCTTAAATAGGAAGGGGCTTAGTTCAACTCAACAGTTAAATAGCTTTTCCTTTAAATTGTACTCTGTAACCATGTGCCATCTACCTAGAAACACAATTGCATTTACCATCATCTTCATGCAAAAAGTCAAGAGCCAAGACCCAGTTTCTAAGAAACCATCCTTATGGCTAAGTAGCATCCAACAGTCTTAAATCAGATCAAACTTCTGAGTTGTGGCTTTCAGTTCTACTCCCAAATAAGAGGAATTATCCATCCAATTCTTGGCAATCCACTGCCGGTACCTCAGTTTCCCCCCAAAACTCTGTAATACGATATAAGGCAAAGCCTCAGCTATAGCAATCAGCTAAAATAATGAAGAAATCCTGAGGCATGGTATGTAACCGCTTAGTCCTTTGAAAAGCATTAAATAAATCCAGTGAAATCCATTCCTTGAGCCTGGTACAACTTCTGATTTCCTTGTGCTTCAATTTCCTCATTCCCAAAGAAAGCTGGGTTTGGCTTGTCCACTAGTCACTGCATCAGTGATGGTGTGATGCTGTGCTTCCAGCTCTCAGAGGGGCAGTGCTAAAATACAAGGCAGTATGGACAGATGCAATGTATTCTGCAGTGCCTTGATGTAAAACTGTAAAATCTTCAACTTTTACAAGATTTTTGGTCTAGGTGATCACAAGCAGCCGGCAATAAATGGAACCTGATTCAAAACCCTATCTCATAACAGCAAACAATGTTGGATTATATTTCCACAAGTCTGAAAACCAAGTTCTACAAAAACAATCGGAGAAATCAAATCAAAGGCAATCTACAAAAGCTGCTATGAGCAAGACACTTACCAACCAAGCTGTGTCTAATGACAACTTTAGTTGCCAATTTTCACGTCTCGACATTTAAAGTACATGGCAGTGCTGGCTGAGGGGTTTTACGTTCATGCCCACAACCAAAACTGCATTTACTTTTATAATTAAATCTCAAGAGCAAAAAGAAATGCAGACTGCATACAATTTCTTCTATTTCTCTAATATTACAGCCAGAAGTAAAAGTCATTTTCCACACAAGTCATTCAAGAATTCAAAAATATTAGAGATTAGGAACAGGTCTGAAATTTTAGAGCCAAATTATGTGTACCTTAAAAAGAGGTGCTCCAGGAATAATGCTGTTTTGGTTCAGTTCTGAGAGGTTATGTGGTTAGGAAACTCCTAGAAAATAAGAAACAATAATAATTTATTAGAGTAGATCATTTCTGACAATGATGATATATATTGCTCAAGTTTTGGGGAAACCTAAAATTTATAGTAGGGAAGTTTCTGAAAACATGATGTCATGGCTTGAAGCAGCACACTGAAGATTTCACAAAAGACACAACTGCCTGGGAACTGGGTAGTGTACTTTGTCGAGATGTGACCATAAGACAGAGATGAATACCTTGAAACTAATTTTAAAGAAAGAAACTGGGCATCATATACTGTCTGATCACACAAGTGTGGTTTTTAAACTTACAGGGTTTCCCCCCTTTCAGCTACTGGCTAAATATTTTATTCATAAATGTCCTTACCATATGCTTGGTCATGCAAATACTACTGCATGGGAAAGTTTACAAAAACGCACTTTAGGGCGCCTGGGTGGCTCAGTGGGTTAAAGCCTCTGCCTTCTGTTCAGGCCCTGGTCCCAGGGTCCTGGGATCGAGGCCAGCATCGGGCTCTCTGCTCAGCAGGGAACCTGTTTCCTCCTCTCTCTCTGCCTGCCTCTCTGCCTACTTGTGATCTGTCAGTTAAATAAATAAAATCTTAAAAAAAAAAAAACACACTTTATACATATTCTTATATTAAGTTGCAAAATTCAAAAAGTACATTACCTCTAGTAAATCCAAACTATAATCGTTCTTTAGAACTGGATTTCAGGTGACATAAGAGTTTAATTCTCAAACTCTCAGATCTGATTTATCTAGAGGTATCTTCCTTTTTAAAGAGTAGTACGGGTGATCCTTGAACAATGCAGGGTTAGGGGTGCCAACCCCTCCACCCCACACAGTCGAAAATCCACATATAACTTTTCACTCCCCAAAAGACTTCATCACTTATAGCCTAGCTGGTAACCAGAAGGCTCACTGATAGCAAACAGTTGATTAACACACATTTTATATGTTATATGTGTTATACATAATATTCTTCCAATAAAGCTAGAGAAAAGAAAACATTGACAAAATCACAAAGAGAAAATACATACACAATATTGTACTGTATTTATAAAAGAAATCCGCATAAGATGGAAACATGCAGTTCAAACCCATGGTGTTCACAAGTCAACTGAGGCCAGTAACAAAGACAGTCCTTACCTTGAGATGTCTTTTGCATTTTTACAAGATAATTTCACTCATTTCAATTTCTCACTGTTACTGTGATTTAACAGAAGATAAAAGTAGCTGTTCGTTGTCCAAACAATTCCAGAAATAAAACAATAAAGTCTAATTTGTTTTCCGGTATTTTAAACAACACAAGTCCTTTTCATAAACAGTATGTTATACTAATAACTTTCCAGTCTAGAGGCCTGTTGTTGCTCCATAATCTCACCCATTCACGTCTTAAGACTGGCATGAATGGAAACTAGAAAAGGCCTCTGAGCAGCCCAAAGACATTTCTAAGACAACCTAGGACAGCTCATGCCTTCTACTCCTGGGGGCTTCCATCAATTCAAGTCCATCTGTGCTGAACAATTATGGTAGGTTTGGGTATCTACGTTTTTTTAGCCTAACCCAGAAGCTTAAATAATTAGAATACGATAAATAAATAAATAAATAAATAGGAATAGAAAAAGGGAGCTGCTAGAGTTGGACAATGATAACAGTAAGAAACAACCACCAACAACTTTACAGCAAAGGAAAAAGGAGGAGAGAGTAGAAATACAGTAGCCTGTAAACACCTAAATTTTAGACATCTTCACACAAAACAAGGATAACTGACACTCATATACACATTCACACTCCCGTGACCAAATGCAGTTTTTTAAACTCCCCAACCATTCTCAAATGATAATCCAAAACCATCATGATTATTACCAGTGTTAACTATGTAGCACTTACTTTCTCCAAGCAGTGGTAAAGACAGACTGGGGTACAGATAAGCCCAACTCCCTTACTTTTCCACTCAAGAAAACAAACTAGAATGCAAAAGAATGAATTACATTCACTGCTTTATTCATTCAACAAATAATTACTGAACACCTATTACTTGCAGGCAGTATTTTAGACACTGGGGAGAATGCAGTACACAAGTAAGATACAGTCCCTGCCCTTGTGGAATTCACCTTAGTACAAGAATAACCTTGAACCTAACACAAATTTAAGTAAATAATTCACAGTGGCATTTTAACTCGTAGTAACAAATCATTTATAATACACATCCCCTCATAACTAAAGAAGAACCGAAAGAACAAAAAGACCCCTTGGCTGCAAAATGCTGATTTAGGATAAGGCAAACCAGCTAGCACAGGGCTGTTTGGTTATGGTGGAGAAAAGTCTTGGCTGGAGATCTGAGTTTGGGCCCAACTCTGGTGCTGAGCTGAATAATAAATGCTTTATTTAATATGTTAAGAGGCTTCAACATTTTATTGTATTAAATGGGGTTACTACCACCAATTTCACATGATTAATAATAACTGTACTGCTTGGATGGATTGGCTGATAATATAGGTGAGATGCTTGTCAAGTAGAATATTTCATACCAAAGTTAGCTGTTAAACGTCACTGTCTTAGGGTATACTGTAACTGATCTTATAAAATGACATAAATCACGTCCAAACACACTATTTAAGAAAGAAAAACAGCAAAATTAGAAAGAACTTTATCCAAAAAAATTTATTTTATTCTTTTATTTTTAATGTTTGGTGCTTAAATAGGTAAATTCTGTTAATAGGGAAATCAGTATCTGGCAGTAGTCAAACTCTAAATGTTCCTGACTGTAAAGGTTCACTATACTACATACAAAAAGGGAATTTATTCACCTAATTCTATTTGACTGTCATCTAGGTGAAAGGGTCACAGAGCTTCAATGAGCAGGTTGGTTAAATTGTGCAACAAAGAACATAAGCCTCCAGGCATAATCAGACTTATCATTACATATAAATTATCTTCCTTCTGACAGAGGAAAGGACTGCCTAGCATTTTGTACAAAATCACAACGGCATCAGGAGACAATGGCCCTATTTGTATCAGGGTGGAATCTGCAAGAGTAGAAAATTCATGCCTCAGTTAATTTTAATCTATAGAAAGCATGGACTTCAAAAAGTAAAACTGTAAGAGAATCAGACAAGATCTAGTTAGATCAAAAAGCTCGTGCCTGAGCGGAGCCAATATAGACAATTTAAGAAGCAGCATGTGCTCACTTCATCCCCAGAAAAAACACATTTCCGACACCTTTTCATGGTTAATGAGACACACGTATGTCATTACAGACTACACGGTCATCTCTGTTGAAGTTAAAACACTGAATGGAAACCCACACAACATCTCATGAAAACCCCAAATCCAATGGACAGGTTTAATTTCACTGATCTAGCCTTTTAAAACTAGCCATCAAGAGAGGACTACTGCCAAGGCGCCTGGGTGGCTCAGTTGGTTAAGCGACTGCCTTCGGCTCAGGTCATGATCCTGGAAACCCAGGATGGAGCCCCACATCAGGCTTCCTGCTCAGCGGGAAGCCTGCTTCTCCCTCTCTCAGTCCCTCTGCTTGTGTTCCCTCTCTCACTGTGTTTCTCTCTGTCAAATCAATAAATAAAATTAAAAAAAAAAAAAAGAGAGAGAGAGGACTACTGCCTAAGGGAAGAACCAAAGAGGCTTCCTATTCAGGAGATCACCGATTCAAAGAAAGCAAAAAAGAAACTGTTCAGGAGGCAGTTTAATATCAAAATAGAAAGTTACATAAAATATTTCCAATACCATCAGTAAGGAAACCGATGTCAGACATGGCTGGGAGGCAAACAGGGCAACAAACACGAAGCCCTAGAAAGTTAACTGGAAGTTCAGTTAATGCATATCCAATAAAGTGGAATATTAAAATTCTAAAGAAACTAATTTTCTTGGCAACAACCTTGTATATAGCTCATAAATCATTCTGAACAAACTTCATGAAGGATTATAGCAATAATTTAGGGGAGGACCTCCTACAACACACAGGTTAATGAAATCTCCTCTTCCGCATTTACTCTTTTTTTTTTTAAGATTTTATTTATTTGACAGAGAGAAACACAGCTAGAGAGGGAACAGAAGCAGTGGGAGTGAGAGAGGGAGAAGCAGACTCCCTGCCCAGGAGGGAGCCCGACGGGGACTCGATCCCTGAACACCTGCATCATGACCTGAGCTGAACGCAGAGGCCCAACCACTGAACCACCCGCATTTACTTCTAAATAGTTGCCCCCACCCCAAAAACCTCTGAATCAACCTATAAGTTTTAGTTTAATGTGGCTGTAGTAAACTATCACAACAAACAAAAGTACACTCTAAGTCTATTTCAAGAGAATGATGAATAAAGTTCATTTCAAAAACTGAGCATTACTGAACAGACTTTTCTCCAAATTGGTCTGAAGTTCTAGTGAACAAAAATCATCCTAGCTATGGTAAAGCACTGGTGACACACAGGAAAAAAAAAAAAATGTCCGAAACAAAAGCACCCAAGCATAATTAGAGACAAAGTGTGGTTCGGGGGAAAGAGAACTGGACCCCACTCCAGTTACTTGGTTTCCGAGACAGGCCTCAGTATCCACAGCCACTATGAACTGACATCTGCAAAGACATTTTCCAGAATCAGAAATACAACATAAAGTGTCCACTTCAACTCTCAGCACCAAGAAGAGCTCGCTAAATAGCAGCTTTTACATCATCAGATAAATTCAATCTGACCCTTCAGATTCCTTTCCTGCATCAAGTAACCCTCACCCTGTAATCCTAACCTACCTAGCACATGTTAAGAGCTCAATAAATAGTAGCAAGTACTATTATCCAGCAAATTTACTAATCCTGTCCTCAGCCACATAAATATCTATAAATATAAACTTATAGCTACACACCACTTGTAAAAAATATTTTAAATGGGAACAGAGAACATGCTGACTAAAATCAGCCCACTCACTGGGCAGCCAGTTCTAAAGCTACATCAAATATAGAGACAATCTAATGAACAATAATTTTAGGCAAAGACCCCAGGGCACATAAATTTTTTTTAGATTCTGTAGTCTGGTAGATATAACAAAACTCTTCTAGAACAATTACGACCTCTGTTTGCTTCATTACTGTTATAAACTCACAAAGTCATCACACTTTTCCCCAAAATTAGATTCCAGATTAAACAGAAGCAGATGGGTTACAAATTTAATATTCATAAGACTAATTTTTAATCGAAAGCAAATCCTTTCTTGGATAGATTTTCCTACTTTTACTTTCAGTAAACATACCCTGAAGGAGCCCCCTGAATATACTCCTTTAATAAATGAACATTCCAGAAAATATAAAATTAAGTCTGCAGGGAATGTGTTTCTACCTTGTCTTATTTGGAGACATAAATCACTTTTACATCAACCTTATTCACTACTATGGAAATACACATATTTAAAAAATTAAGCTCTATGCAGTACTTTCCTCATTTTACCATTTTTTAAATAATAAGTAATTTTCTTTGGTAAGGTTTTCTAGTTCAGAGCATTAATCTGTCAGCAAAAAAGATCTCCAAGCCATACATCTAGCAGTTTTTAAGATCAACATAACTATATATTTGTTTTTTATTTTTTTAAGATTGTATTTATTTATTTGACAGAGAGAAACACAGCTAGAGAGGGAACACAAGCAGGGGGAGTGAGAGAGGGAGAAGCAGGCTTCCCGCCCAGCAGGGAGCCCGATGTGGGGCTCTATCCTGGGTCTCCAGGATCATGACCTGAGCTGAAGGCAGTCGCTTAACCAACTGAGCCACCCAGGCGCCCCAATAACTATATATTTGTAATCCTATTATCTCCTTAGTAGGTGAGAACAAAGGATTTGGCCAACATTATTCAAGCTTTGTAATACTTGATTTTATACACAAGCACACCTTGTTGCAAAAATTCATTAAACATTTCTACATTTCTTCAAAAAAGCAAAAAGTTCTGGAGTCAAAGCAAAATTGGAAACAAAAATCAACAAAGCCCTTGGCTTTTAAAGGTCTAGAAACACCTCACAGAGCTGCCTCAATTTAAAATTCACTGTGGTGGCTATGTATGCTCAAGTATTCAGTGTGCTGATGTTGCGATTTATTTTGAAATGTACTGAAAAATAAAATGAATTAATGAATTCAAAGGGAAAGACAAATGGAACAGACATGACAAAACGAGTCAAATGTCAATGACAGAAAGCAGGTGGTAGATATAGACGTACAGTCTGAGTCCTTAACTTCGTTATATGTTTGAAAATTTTCATAAAATATCAGAGAAAAAGGATAGTGAATAACATGTCTTCTAGTTCAATCTCTAACTCGAACATTATACTTTTAGGAATAGCATAAATGCTTAACGTTGACGTTAATGATGTTTTTATTTAAGAAAAGCTCATATAGAAAATTATACCAGAAGCATATTAGCTACGAAGGTCTCTGTCACCAAAAGTTTGCAATTTAAAACGACCTACTGTAGGTTTAGCATGAAGCAAAAGGTCTAGTGTGAAACAAAATCTGTCATAAAATATTTTAAACATTTCTGAACGCTCCACAATCCCATTCTGAGAGAAAGAAAGTAACCTCAAAAGCCTTCATTTAAGGGGGAAGAATTTATATTTCCTCACACCGCACAATTCTGTGCCACTAAATATGACAGCAAGTTAAGACCATCCAGTGGGGAGGCTCATAAATACAAGGTCCCTGGAACTGACTTCTGACATTCAATGAAAAGATGCTTTTTTCATGAAAGTTTCATTTTTATGCTGGTGAATTTCACTTTCACTCCATCCAGTAAAAGGGCAAGAGAGAAAGTTGCCTTGCAAGCTGAGAGCCACTCTGTGCTTTCTATATTAAATACCTTCATTGTCTTACTGAGGGGAGACTGGATGAAGCGGCACAGTATAGGCCAACATTTAAAGATCATACTAAAAATTAATATTAATGGATAAGACTTCAGATATGAGGGGTAAAGTTCTATGAGTCATACTCATTTCTAAACTTAATATGTATATAAATGGGTTTTCTGGCTGAATCTTAAAAGAGAGCAATTTAGTCTGAACAAACTGTATTTATGGCAACAATTCCAGATATTTAAAAAAGTTTGACTTTAAGCCTCCTGGGAAGCACTAAGCATTTTTTTAAATTAAGCACATTTTGTGCCCTTTCTTAGATACCAGATTTTTTCTAATTTTAAGAGGTATGCATATCCCTCTCCATCTCTCAGACTGTAATAAGTAAAACATTAACATGTTTTCACTACACCTGATCAAGTACTAAAGTAAATCTACATAATTGAAATTACAATTATCTAAAAGCAAATTACAACTGTTGAAAAGATGTACACACAGTCCATGGCCAGAAATCTGAAAATTAAGTAACAAATGACAAATGTAATATTCCTCTCAACTTCAATTCTAGGAGAAATCTCTTTTCAGACAAGAAAGAAAAACACGAGCATCTAGGCTCTGAAATCCATTCATACCTACGAAAATTCTACAACAGTTTTGTAATCAAATACTCTGCTTAATTCTTAACCTAACATGATAGCTGCATATTTACACAACTACTGTAAAAAGACACTTCGAAAGTTTCATTATGAACTATTAACTGCAGTTTAACTTTGACACAAAGTTATTCTCCATTATAAGTGGTTTAACAGGTAGGTCTCCACCAAAACAGGTTTAGGGACACCTGTACTTCCGATTCCTTTTCAATTATAGCCACTAACAGTTCAAGAGCTGTTGCTTTTGTACACAAAAAAAGCAAGGCAGTATTTTGGATATGACTGAGTGGGATAAGCACTGAACCAAGAGCTAATTTGGCAGCTCATTTTTTTCTGCTGTAATCATGTGTAAACAGAGATGAGAAGACCAATAAACAAAATGAGAACTATGATTCCACTAAAAGTAAATTTTGTGACAGATTAAAAGTCTGGGATAATCTTGTAAAATTCTATGTTTAGGATTTGTTTCAAAATAACCCAGTTTCGGAGAGGAGGTACCTCTTGAAACAAGATGACCTTGGCTACAAGTTAATTATTGTCAAACCTAAATGACCAATACAGAGGGTTCTCTACAGATATCCAATTTTTGCATGCCTTTCATAATAAAGAGTTTTTTAAAAAGGTTATCGACTGCAGTATTAAAACATCATTTCCCCAACACTACAAATTTCCATGTGGCAGAAGACATTCGTGTTGTACAGCTATTTCTTAGATGTTTTTAAAAGAGTCATCCAACCAAAGGTTTTAAACTAGAAATGATGATAAGACTGTCAGAAAATTATAGGAAAATGTGAAAAACAGAGAGGCCACTTTATATTACATGTTACTGAGAGACGGGTGTAAATCAAAACAGCTTTAAATTCAGTAAAGAAATTTACTACCTAGGGACGCCTGGGTGGCTCAGTTGGTTGAGCAACTGCCTTCGGCTCAGGTCATGATCCCGGAGACCCGGGATCGAGTCCCACATCGGGCTCCCTGCTCGGCAGGAAGCCTGCTTCTCCCTCTCTCACTCCCCCTGCTTGTGTTCCCTCTCTCGCTGTGTTTCTCGCTGTCAAATAAATAAAATCTTAAAAAAAAAAAA